>KN362544.1:0-12242 GCA_000785685.1 Uromyces viciae-fabae | reverse complement strand
TATGTAATCTGCTTCCTTCAAGTTCAAGAAACTTTTCAATCCCTTATGAAACTTGGTATAACAGAAAATTCAAATATGAAAAACTCAAACCTTTTGGCTGTCTTGCCTATTATTTGAAAAATGACAAATTTTGAAATTCAAAATTAGAAGCTACAGGTGAAAAAGGAATTTTTATTGGTTATCTTAATGACTTTTCCACGTACAAATTGCTCAGTTCCTCAGGGAGTCTTATTTCAAAAAGAGAAGTTGTTTTTAGAGAAGATCAATTTCTGGGGGTGAGTAGGAAAGAACTTCAATCTGAAATTGATCCTTTTGTGTTAAAAATTCAAGAAAATTCAATAAATCAAGAACAATCTTTACAAGAAAATATTTCTAATCAAACAATCCAAGAATCCATTGAAGATAATGAAAGAATAACTGAAATTAATGAATCATCTGAAGAACAAGTAAGACCTCCTCAAGAAATTAATAGAGATATTTTAACCAGAAACATTCTGAATTATGATAGAAGGGGCAACATCATCAATATAAATCTTAAAGAATCTCAGTTTTCAGAACCAAAATATTACAGTCAAGCAATAAATTCTGCTGAATCTAAGGAATGGACAGAAGCTATTGAAAAAGAACTAGAAAGCATGAAAAATCATGATGTCTGGGAAAAAACTCTGAAAATGAACCCTCAGAATACAAGGCAAGACTTTGTGGGCAAGGCTTTAAACAAACAGAAGGACTGGATTATTTTACTACCTGTGCACCAACGGGGAAATTGACATCCCACAGAGTCTTAATGTCCTTTGCTCTGGATAATAGCCTCAAATTTCACCAAATTGATATCAAAAGTGCATTTTTGAATGCGCCATTAACAGAAAATATTCTTTTAAGACCTCCACCCGGCGTCAAGGTTCAAGAAAATCAAATCTTAAAGCTAAAAAAGGCCATGTACGGGCTTAAACAAGCGCCGCTGGCATGGCATAATACTCTCAAGGAATGGCTTTTTTCTGTAGGGTTCCATCAATGTGACGCGGAACCCTGCGTGTTTTGGCGAAAAGGGACTTGATGAATTTTGATAAAATTTCTGATAAACTAAAAACCAGACTGAAAAAGAAATGAAGAAACAAGAAAGATTAAGAAAGACAAAAATAGGAAAAATTAAGACAGGATTATGAAGAACAAACCACAGATAAGATATCTTTTTAATAACAATGGACTTTAAATTAATTGAATAAGGATGTGAAGAAGACTGATAAGAATAAAAAATAATAACAAGAAAGGAATGATGAATGAAAAAATTAGAGTTAGTTCTTTTGACTTCAAACAAAGAAAAAAAGAATAAAAGAATTAAACAAAAAGCAAGTGTATTAAAACTAGACTAAATAATCTTGAAGTTAAATCCTTCTTGATTTTTTTTAAACATTGAGATACTAGTAATATCTTGAAGAAAAAAACTTGAAGTTAGACTACGTTAGAATTAATAATAGTAACCCAATTGATGCAAGTACTTTACTAGTTTTATTCCCCTGAGATTGAAGTTGAAGCAATTCTTGATGTTTCTGAAGTGTAACTTGAGAAGTTTTAAAGAGTTGAATGGAGCAAGTGATTACAGCTCTGAGGAACAAGTCGGTAATCAGAGTTGGAAAATAATGGGAGAAAAGAAGCCCCCTGGCTGGCAATCTTAGACCACTAAAAAAACTCAACAGCCCTCCTTTTTTGAAGACAAAAGAGCTGTTAAACATTTGTCTTGAAGTTTCTTGACAGAGGCATGGGACGCAGCTTTAGTTAGAGCATCTGCTGTCATGTTTTCTGATGAGATGTTTCTGAAGTGTAACTTGAGAAGTTTTAAAGAGTTGAATGGAGCAAGTGATTACAGCTCTGAGGAACAAGTCGGTAATCAGAGTTGGAAAATAATGGGAGAAAAGAAGCCCCCTGGCTGGCAATCTTAGACCACTAAAAAAACTCAACAGCCCTCCTTTTTTGAAGACAAAAGAGCTGTTAAACATTTGTCTTGAAGTTTCTTGACAGAGGCATGGGACGCAGCTTTAGTTAGAGCATCTGCTGTCATGTTTTCTGATGATATGAGCCGGATGTCAATGATATTTTTATTAAATTTTTCTCGAAGACTTTTTATTTTAATGTCAAGATGCTTTGTTTTAGAATTTGATCCAAAATGCTTCAATTTCTCAAGAAGCCCTTTGTTGTCAATGTCAAATGGAGTTGGAGCTGACTTAACATTCCATAATTCTTCAATCAGAAAAATTAGCCATTGATTTTCCTGCTCTCCATCTGAGAGAGCATTCATTTCGGATTCAGTTGAGGACATGGTAATGTTTTTTTGTTTTTTACTGTTCCAGAGTAGAGGACAAGCTTTCCAGAAAGCGATCAAACCGCTCTGAGACAGTCTGCTCTCTTGATCTTCGGCCCATGTGGCGTTGATGAAGAAGTCAATTTGACGTGTCATGAGATTTCGTTGAGGTTTCAGCAAGAGTCCCATATCTCGATCCCCCTTCAGATATTTCCAGCAATGGACGACCTCCTTCCAATGGCTCATGCCGGGCTTTTGGTTGAATCGAGAGAGTATAGAAACAGTAGAAGCTAGATCAGGTGGGGTTCTACATGCGAGATAGTTCAGCATGCCCGTAAATGATCGTTAATTGATTTTTAATTTTTTGAAACGCAAGATTCTCCTCATCAGATGCTGTATGCAGCTGAACAGCTGGAGTCAACGGAGTTTTGACCGGTATACAGTCTTCTAGACCAAGGATCTCCAGCCCCTTAGAGATAAGACTGTCTTGGTGTAATGAGATTGAGTCTGCATTGATGTTCAGATTCATTCCCAGTAAGGTGTTGGGGGAATGAGCCTTTGAATTCGGAAAACGTTTTAGAAAAGAATCTTCAAATTCTCTTGTTTTTCCGACTACGATCATGTCATCGACGTGAAAATAAATAAATGATTTCTTGTCCTTGTGAATGAATAGACACGCATCGGACACAGAGGGACAATAACTGATCTCTTCAAACCAGGAAGTGAGTGTCTTGTACCAATTGCACGGAGCCTGTTTGAGACCGTACAGGGATTTCACTAGTTTTAGATAGTTTGACTTTCTTTTTGATCCCTCCGGAGTGTGTATGTAAATTTCCTCTTCTAGAGGTGCAAATAAGAAGGCACTTTTTACGTCAAATTGTTTGACTGGGAGGTTTTTATCAACAGCTAATACCAGAAGTGCCAGGAGAGATGGAAATTTGCCAGTGGGTGCAAATGTCTCAAAGAAGTCTTCACAGTGGGTTTGTAGAAATCCTTTTATACATAATCGAGCCTTGAGCTTGCTAGCAGAAGAGGTAGTAGCCGGTTTGGTTCGGAAAACCCAAGTCGATCTTAGAGCCTTGGAAGGAATTCCTTCATAGTCTTGCCAGACATCATGGGATTCTATGTTCTCCAGTTCAGCCTCAATGGCCTTCTTCCACTCAAGTGAGTTAGAACTTGAGATTGCCATCTTATAAGTTTTTGGATCTTCAGTGAAGGCGGAGTATTTAACAGGCTTGATTTGAAGCATTCGATCCCGAAGAACCACCCCAACTGGCGCAGCTGACCCCGGGGCTAAAACCTCTTGCACATCTAGATCTTCCGATGTTGATTCACCATTGGCAGATTCGAAATCGTCCAATTCAGTTTCATCGATTTCATCTTCTTCTTTGATTTGTATTTGCTCTTCTGGTTTATCGGTGATATTTGTATTTTTAGTGTTTTCTGTTCTCTCGACTTTTTCTTCAACTAGTAATTCATTGTCTTCTCCTTGTGTGTTGAGATCAGATGAGTATTCTAGAAGGGTTATATTCTTGGAGTCTATGATTCTTCCATCACCCATCAGTACACGGTAGGATTTCAATTCGGCGTTAAAGCCGATGAGTTTTCCGAAGTCGCCTCTTGGTTCAAGTTTCGATTTGTGTTCATTTGAAAAAACAACAATGGGATTGCCTATTGGGTAAAAGTAATTCAAGGGAATAGACTCTCCCTTGAACAACTCATACGGTGATTTTTTGCTCTTATGCCTCGGTATTTGATTAAGGGTAAAATCACTGGCGCTAAGAATTTCAATCCACCAGTTCTTTGGCAACCCAGAGTCGAGAATTATGGCTCTCAATGATTCCAGAATCGTACGGTTAAACCTCTCAGCTAACCCGTTTTGCTGGGGGGTGTAAGCATCGGAGTAACATTGGCGGATTACATGATCCTTGCAGTAACTGTCAAGGGCCAAGTTAGTGAATTCAGACCCTCTGTCTGAATGAAGTATCGAGGGATAATATCCAATTCTTTTTGCTTATACATCGATGAAATGAGTCAAGGATGAGTAAGTTGCCGATTTGGCTGTCAACGGAATGGCAGCAAGGTATCGTGAATAAGCGTCGAAAATGGTGGAATTCAGACCCTCTGTCTGAATGAAGTATCGAGGGATAATATCCCATTCTTTTTGCTTCTACATCGATGACATGGGTCAAGGATGAGCAAGTTGCCGATTTGTCCGTCAACGGAATGGCAGCAAGGTATCGTGAATAAGCGTCGACAATGGTGAGAATATACTTGTGATGCCTTCTTGACATGGGCCCAATAGGTCCAATCAGGTCTAAGTGAAGTTCTTCGAAAGGCTTAGAGGCAGTAGATGAGCGGTGCTTGTATGAAGCCTTAGTGATTTTTACTTTGGCACATGATTTGCAGATCTCGGGAGCTTGAAGTGGAATCCCGAGTCTGTTTCTGATTCTTCAATAGCTAACATGGCCCAACGATTTGTGTATGAGTTTGTCTTGACTCAAGTGAGAGAGAGGGTTTAATTTTTTTAGCTCAATTACTGGCAGGTTATTGTTGTAATGAACCTCAAGAAAGATTTGGTCGTCCTTATGGATTGTAAAGTGATTGATGTCAAAGTTGATAGTGCATTTCTCAAGCAAAAGGTGTCTCAGTGATAACAAATTGACTGATATTTTCGGAACAGGAAGAACATTATGGAAGACAACTGATTTGTTCTGATAATTCAAGCAAATGGACCCTTTTCCTTCGATTTTTAGAGTATTCGGTCCACAGCTCGTGTTGATCATTCCGTGTTTTGTTTTGTCTAGCGAGATGAACAAATCTTCATCAGAAACCATGTGCAAGGATGATCCAGAGTCTAAAATAAAGATTGAAGGATAACTGAAGGAAAAGGTGGAGAAACTGCTGACGTGATTCTCTTGGTTCTTCTTCATGAAAGCCTTTTTCTTCTCTGGATACAGCTTCCAGCAATTCTCTCTGGTGTGTGAAGTGGAATATGGGTTGTGCTGTCCTGGAATGCAACCAGTGTCTTCCTTGGTAAACATAGTTGTTGCGCTTAGGTCGTTCTTGCTGGTAAGAGCCATTTTTACCTCATTCAAATGTATTTCTAAGTGATCAAGTAGGGCTTTAGGAGTTATTTCTTCACCGTCCTTGGAGTGAGTAATTCCTTGCTTTATCTTGTCTAAGTTGCTCGGAAGTCTTCTGAGTAATTCATAGGTAATGATGTCTAGAGGCAAGGTGATGCCTACGTCTTCTAATTTAACAAGTACACTTCTTACTTCTGTAATAAATTTCTCGATGTTGCTTGGGTCGAAAACGATGCTGGCAAACTGATTGTATACCCTAGCTCGATTAGAGGGCTCGGAGGAAATGAAACGTTTGATGATGGCTTTCCAGAGGAGCTGAGCATTGTCTTCGTTAGTGGAGCCGACAACATTATGTAACTTGAGAAAGCTTCGCGATTATGATGGCGCACAAAATAGTGTTGTCATCTTCCTCAAGTTCAGGAGTACCGTCAAGCATTTGATCCTTTACGCCACCTAGTTTAAAGAGGGCCGTGATGCGAGTTCTCCAACTGGAAAAATTTTCCTCTGTGAGAATCAGAATCACCTCGATGGTGGTCTTTAGGATGGTTGGATTGATGGTGTCCATTAAACAAAAAGTAGTATCTGGTTTTTAATTAGTCAATGTGGGTGGTCCTGTTGGTCGTTTCGACTGTTAATCGTGACGAATTTTGATAAAATTTCTGATAAACTAAAAACCAGACTGAAAAAGAAATGAAGAAACAAGAAAGATTAAGAAAGACAAAAATAGGAAAAATTAAGACAGGATTATGAAGAAAAAACCACAGATAAGATATCTTTTTAATAACAATGGACTTGAAATTAATTGAATAAGGATGTGATGAAGAGTGATAAGAATAAAAAAAAAAAAAAAGAAAGGAATGATGAATGAAAAAATTAGAGTTGGTTCTTTTGACTTCAAACAAAGAAAAAAAGAATAAAAGAATTAAACAAAAAGCAAGTGTATTAAAACTAGACTAAATAATCTTGAAGTTAAATCCTTCTTGATTTTTTTTAAACAGTGAGATACTAGTAATATCTTGAAGAAAAAAACTTGAAGTTAGACTACGTTAGAATTAATAATAGTAACCCAATTGATGCAAGTACTTTACTAGTTTTATTCCCCTGAGATTGAAGTTGAAGCAATTCTTGATGTTTCTGAAGTGTAACTTGAGAAGTTTTAAAGAGTTGAATGGAGAAATTGATTACAGCTCTGAGGAAAAAGTCCGTAATCAGAGTTGGAAAATAATGGGAGAAAAGAAGCCCCCTGGCTGGCAATCTTAGAACACTAAAAAAACTCAACAATAATCAGAGTTGGAAAATAATGGGAGAAAAGAAGCCCCCTGGCTGGCAATCTTAGACCACTAAAAAAACTCAACAGGACTTTCCTTTATCTTCATGTCGACGATTTAGCTGTTTTTTCGAGGGATCCGGAGGAATTTAAACAACAAATCAAAACTCTTTTTCAAGTTAAAGACCTAGGAGAAGCCTCGTTTCTCCTAGGAATGAAAATCTCACAAAAGCGAGGTATGTACGAAATATCGCAAAGCCACTATATTGAGAATCTGCTGAATATATTCAACTTTAATAAAATTCATCCCGCTCGCACTCCCTTAAATCCAAAGATACGATTGTCAAAAGCAACCTCGGAAGAAATTGAGGAATTTAATTGTTTAAATATCAACTATCGAGCGCTTATTGGCTCGCTTAATTATTTGAGTACGGTCTCAAGGCCTGACATAACCTATGCTATCAGCACCTTATCCCAGTTTCTCAACCAGCCTGGCATACAACATTACAATGTGGCGGTTCAAGTATTCCAATACTTAAAATTTACTAAAAACTTTTGTTTAAAAATTAAGAAAAATATATCAAATGAAATCAGTCTCAAGGCCTACTCAGATGCGGACTGGGGGAATTGCGAAGACTCCAGCAAATCAGTATCAGGTGATAAATTTCAGACTTGAAAGATTTTGATTTATTTCAGCACACAGAAAATAAAAAGATAAAAAATAAAAGAAAAAGAAAAAGATAAAAATGAAAATAAACCTTGAAAGGGTAACAAGAGTTTAAGAGACTAAGAGTGATCAGCTAGAAAATAAAAGAACAAGTGAGGTACAAGACTAAAAATAAAATTAAGTTAGTGTTTTGATAAATAAAAAATAATAAAAATAATGATAAAAATAATAAAAATAAAATTGAGTAAATACCAAGATGATTTCAGCACACAGAAAATAAAAAGATAAAAAATAAAAGAAAAAGAAAAAGATAAAAATGAAAATAAACCTTGAAAGGGTAACAAGAGTTTAAGAGACTAAGAGTGATCAGCTAGAAAATAAAAGAACAAGTGAGGTACAAGACTAAAAATAAAATTAAGTTAGTGTTTTGATAAATAAAAAATAATAAAAATAATGATAAAAATAATGAAAATAAAATTGAGTAAATACCAAGATGAGCTAATTATAATAGCTATTGTATCTGATTCCTTGTATGAGAAAGTGTGCTGATGAGAGAGAAAAAGAATAAACAACGGAGATTTGATGAAGTGTAAGAAATTAGTGAAAGTGTTGTGAAAGTGATGTGATAAAAATAAAAAAAAAAATTAAAAAAAATAAAGAAATAAAATAAAATAAAAATAAATAAAATAAAATAAAATAAAAATAAGAAAAAAAATCAAAAATAAATCCAACATCAGGTTATGTAGTTTTATTTAATGACAATGTAGTTGCATGGAAATCAAAGAAACAGAATACAATCTCCTGGTCCACCACAGAAGAGGAGTACAAGGCTATTGGAGACACTGTTAAGGAAATAATGTGGATCAAAATTATCTTAAAATACATCTTCAACATCAATTTAAAATGCCCAACTCCAATATATGAAGATAATCAAGGGGCAATAGAATTAGCAAATAATCAATGTAATCACAACAATTTCAAGACTAAACACATGAAAATGAGGTTTCATTTTATCAGAAATGAAATAAAAATCAATAAAATTCAACTTTGTTATGTGAAGAGTGCAGCAAACCTGGCAGATTTTTTGACTAAACCAGTTGGTACTGCATCATTAACGAGGGCTAGGTATTTTCTGAACAATTAATGGTTGCTTCTATCCATTCTGTCTAGAAGCATGGGGGGATGTTAATATTCTGAATTGATTCTTATTTAAAATTTATTCCTATTTTTTTTTTATATTTCTATATTTTATTTTTTATTTTATATTTTATTTTATTTTATTTTTCTGAACAATTAATGGTTGCTTCTATCCATTCTGTCTAGAAGCATGGGGGGATGTTAATATTCTGAATTGATTATTATTTAAAATTTATTCCTATTTTTTTTTTATATTTCTATATTTTATTTTTTATTTTATATTTTATTTTATTTTTTATTTTATTTTCTTTTTTATTTTATTTTATTTTATTTTTATCTATCATTTTCCCAGAGGTTTCCTTTTACTCTTAAACCCCCTTCCACATCATCATCTCAAATTAGCTCCGTTATTTTTTTCCTTTATCTTCATCTTTATCAGTCTAGAACATTAGAAGATCAATCAGCACTGGAGTCTCACCTGGTGGTATCTTATTTTTTCTCTTTTTCTTTATTAAAAAACATGTTATTCAAACTCACTATTTTATTTTTACTAGGTTCTCTGTATCTATTATCTTAATCTTGTCTTGTCTCAGAGCTCTCATATCTAACTTCTGTCCTTTAGGTATTATTTTATTTCTGTTGTTTCTTTTCTTTTATTTTTTCCTTTTTGTTTGCTGAAATCAAAATCTTTAGTTATTTGCTCAGATCTAAAATTAATATAACTCTCATAAACACCCGTAAAATTCGCCCAGAGCATAAACGGTGGAGATACCGCTTTGCCAATTAGGTATGCGATGGTTTATTTCTTTGGCACTTATTTCTTTCTCTTAAAACAATTGTTGTCAGAAAAACACGTTGTATATAAAATTGTTGACCCAGCTAGAACAAAACAATTGTTGTCAGAAAAACACGTTGTATATAAAATTGTTGACCCAGCTAGAACAAAAACTGAAATGAATTTGTCAATTAGCCATTTCCATTCTTTCAGATTAACAGTCGGAACTGCGTTGGAAGTGCAAACCTTGAAGGATCTAGCAAGGCAAAGCGATGTCCTCTAACGGCAACGGCAACGAGGTTAAACTAGTCCTGGTACTCACGGGTGTCCAAAATTATCCCATATGGTCTCAAAGGATGTAATTGTATTTACGCCATAAAGACTTGTGGAATGTTACCTCTATCAAGACACGAGCCGAGGCGTCAGCTAGAACATTGAAGCTGCTAGCAGACGTAGCGTTTGCCATTACTTCTCGAATCAACGACAAAGTACACACACAAATTGTGAGAAGAGAGAACATGTCAAACGGCTTTCTTATCTGGAGTCGTATTCAATCAATATACGCAAAGTCGACAGCCCACTCAATCAGTAGGGCAACTACCAGATGGGAGAACATAAAATACAACGGAGATATGAAGGCGTTCTTGGAACAAATCGAATCATGTTTAACTTACTTCGATGCAATAGGTTTCGAGCAACGAAAGCAAGGAGTATGCGGCTCCATCATAGGCAAGCTAGCCAGAAAACAAGTTGGCATTGCCGACAGCTTGGCTTCAAACAAAGATTGACTCAATGACCCTGACTTATTGATAGAGAGGATACATGGGAAGGTTATCCAAGGTTTCTGTATCAATGAAGGTTGGCCATGATTTTTGTGATGTAATCATGGACAAAACAATCAGTTTCCGGTGTAAAATAACAAACAACATCTACCAAATCACGACTTTCATAGGGCCAATCCCAAAGCCACTTGCTCTTTCAACTTCGGCCCTGCAGTCCACCCCATCATAATTTGCGGACCTGTGGCACAACCGTTTAGGGCATGCCAGCCCTGCCCGCATCAAAGAATTAATCCCGCTGATTGGAAGCAATAAACTGTCAACATGCTTGGCATGCATGACTGGCAAGATCGCCAGAACTCGCTTTGGAAGTCATTTCACGCCTACTACCCATCCGCTGGAAGTAGTGCACGGTGACTTAGTTGGACCAGTCTCTCCGTCAAAAAATGGAGGCGCGAGATACTTTCTCACTCTTCTTGATCAACACACGGCATATATTAGTGTCACTATCTTAAAGGCCAAATCCGAAGCAACTCAGTCTATCATTGATTTCAAAGTTTTCTTTGAGAAACAAACGGGCCAACACATGAAGAAACTGATCACGGACGGGGGGGTGAATTCTGCAACAACACCTTGTCTCATTATCTCAAAAGCAGTGGCATTCAACACAACGTGTCGCCACCATACACCCCACAGCACAACGGCTTTGCCGAACGTGCCAACAAAACAATTATAAACATGGTGCGATGCTTGATGATCCAATCGGGCCTTGAAAAGGAATGGTGGGGTGAGGCGGTGAAGACGGCAGCGGCTAAAACCAATTGCTTGCCTTCGCTCCATCAAGACAAAATCAGCCCGATTGAGAAGTTGTTTGGGAAAAAACCCAACCTTGACTTCTTCAGACCTTTTGGTTGCAAGGCGTGGGTAGTAAAGCCGAACCAAATCAGAGAGACTAAATTCGACAAAATCGTGTGGGAAGGTGTGCTTATAGGCTACAGCAATGATTACTCCGCCTTCAAGGTTGTGAAGCTAGATGACAAAAAGGTCATAGAAGCGAAGCATCCTTACTTCGACGAATCGGTCTTTCCGACTTTGAAAGCGTTAAGACCTAGCCTAGATGAGTTTTCTCATCAGCCACTGCCTGACTTCTGTAACTCAGCTTGTTTACCTTTTGCAGAGGAAGATGAGATTGTGTCCGCGATTGACCCGCAAGACAACCCTCATGCGGACGAGATCATCAATAACTCAGATGACCTTGCCGAGTTGAGCAATGGTGATGACGCCGAAGTTGATTCAAAAGTTACTTTAGAGGATGGGGTGCATGGCGTTGACAATCCGCCGCGAAGGATCACTGTGATTGGACCCCGGAATCCTACACTTATCAAAGGGGAAATTGACCCGACCAACATCTTGACATTTGCAAGGAGGAGCGCTCACTCCTTCAACGCGCAGGTCGAGCCAAAAAGCCACAACGAGGCAGTCAGTAGCGTGGAATCTCATCAATGGAAAGCAGCTGAAGCCCGCAAAATAGGCAACATGATCCTACATGTTGTGTGGATTGAGCGCCCAAGGGGGGAAGCTGTTCACGCAATACCCTCCACCTGGGCCTACAAAAAGAAATTGGGGTCGAAAAACGAGGTGATAGAAATGCTTACTTTTAATAGTAATCGGTGGTTTTTGTATTAAAATGGTTTTCTAGTTAACTAGGTTACTGTTAACCAAATTTGATAAAAAGTATATCAATCGATCAGTTTTCTTTTAATTAGATGATCGATATATTTTTTAGAAAGGTTTGAAACTTACTTGATTTTTTATTTTGATTTTTGTAATCCTCGAATTTTTAGTATTAAATTTTCTGTAATTTAATTTTTTGGATAAAAATAAAAAGATAAAAAATAAGTTAGTTAGTTAATTATTCAGAATAAAAATTTCTAAAGCGTATGATTTTTGTTTTGTATAATAAATAAAAGTTTCAGGGATTTTATGACAATTTCCCGATGAGGCAGAATATTGTGAGCGCTGGGTGAGCTACTGCTATATCTCTATTGCCAATTGGCCGTGATATAGCAGACACAAGTGTATTTTAATACTATCAACAAGGCTAATAATGTTATTAGCCTTGGCTACTTCCTTTAGAAGTCTTTCACACGGTATTTTAACCGTGGAGCCCCTCTTTTGATCTCTGTCAATGGGGGAGGTTGGTGAGGAATTGTTCTTCTCTACCAAGCTATT
>JNCO01006520.1:0-12965 GCA_000785685.1 Uromyces viciae-fabae | reverse complement strand
ACAAGTGAAGATTTCACTTGGATTGACTCAAGAAAAATAAAGGTAAGAAGAATGTTTTTTAGAATCAATAGTTTTCAATTACGACATGTTTCTCCTAAACTTATAGGAATACAAACACCCCACACTTGTGGGTGAACTAAAACAATTTATGAATATATTCATTTTGATTCTTTAAGACTTTAACTAAGACACTTCAACTAGAAGTACGACACTAAGAGAAAATATCTCTAAACTGACTAATCAATATGTAACTAACATATCTTTACTTAACTTGACTATGAGAAACTATCTCATACTAAACTTACTAATATTTGTAACTAACAAATATAACTCTGACTTAGATTAAGAAACTATCTTAATTTAAAACTACTTTAGAAATGTAACTAACATAATCTAAAACTGGAGAAAACTACTTAAGACTTGAGGTTGTTGAACTTGAACACGTTTCTGTCATAACTTGAGACTGAAATTTCAACAGAATGCAGCAATGCAAGTTGTATTTTTTCATTAAGATTATTGACTGGGGGCCAGTAAATACCTGCTGGTAAACTGAGAGCTGCTGTTCAATGCGGAAAAAATATTTGAGAATGGTTGTTGTTGGGCAGGCAGGATTGTCTGACTTTTTCAAATAGTTTTTGACAGTCAGAGAATGTCTTGCACATGTGTGATTGCTTCCGATAGGCTTCAATTTTTTTAAAAAAAAAAACAGTTCAAAACCTTGGAGAGCATGAAAAAGAAGAATGCTTACCTTGCTTAATATAAGACCAAAAAAGTTCAATCTGATTCAACTCACAGTGGAATTTGGGTAGGAAAAGACATTGATGACCAGAATCTTCAATTATTGTTTGTAACAATGGTCGCTCATTAATGAAGTCTGATTGCAGAGAAACAATTTTTGACCAGCAACAGCTTTGGCTTGGAGTGGGCCACTTGGTCCATACGTCATGGATTATGGTGATCTTTGAATTAAGCGACTGGTTTGAAAAAAATAAAATAAATCAAAAAAAAGTAAAATGCATAACCTAGATGGACCTGAAGAAATAAATGGTTAAATTGGCCTAAGACCAGACTGGATTTCAAATGGCAAAAAAATAAGAAAAGTTTAACAATCTTGACAAGAGAAATTAAAAGAAATGGAAAAATAACCAACAGGCAGTAATTGTTTTATTTAATCTTTTAATTTATTTTGGAGAACATAGATTGAGGAATTTGGGAATAAAAGAACTATAAAAAGAATATTAGATTTTGTTCATTGAATGAATATTGAATAGCAGTCTTACTGAGTTGAGTTGACAAGTTTCTCTTGACTAAAAATGAGACAACGTTCTTTTCCTGATGATTTTATTTTTAATCTATTTGAAGGAAAAATTGGGGATTAGTCTGAGTCTTGGGATGAGTGTTGAATCAGATAAAATATACCGGAAAATTTTTTTGATGGCTTTGATGATTTTGAAGACTGAGGTGAATGAGTTTTTTAAATAATAGATGAATTTTTATATCGGGATTTTATTCTAACTTGAAAGTACTGGGTTTGTTTTTTCTTATTTAAATTGGAGTATTCACACCCTTCTTTACTAAGAAATAAAAAATAAAATAAAATAAGAAAAAAAAATGATATTGCATATATTCAACAGGACCAAAAACACCCACCTGGATTTTTGAAATAACCTTCTCCTGCAAATTCATGTAAAGCATGTGGGCTTCATTGGCGGCCGATGTGCAAGAATAAAGCTTGGTGCCCTTGCGGGCGTAGTTGAAAGACAAGGTGAGCAGAGCATCTTCAATGCAAGACCAGGGAAGAGTGTGCCGTATGAGCCAGAATAAAACCAATTGGTTGAGGGTTTGGTTATCAAAAGTGGTTGATTGGACAAAATTGGACATGAGTGTGGTCTTTTTTTTATTTTTTTCATCCTCTTGCTCCTTCATGGTTTTTTGGTAAGTTGGCACCATGCGCAATTGCCTTATTTCTGCCAGCACAAGCAGATCAAATCAAATCACCATCTCTATGCTTAATCAAGTTGGAACAGGTGTCCTTCCCTTTTTTGTACGTATTGAGGCACCATAGGCATGGGTAGTACAGTTTTGGTCCTGTTGCCTAAGATAAAAAAAAGAAAAAACCACAGATGTAGTTAGTGAACTGATAGCATTAATGTATATATTTGTGACAAGGCTTAGCACTCACTTCCCCTTTGGCACGTATGGGTTCATCAAAATACAAGCTGACATCATTGTAATTGGTCTGGGCGGCCCCACGACGCTTTTGGGATCTTTTGGCTTGAGCCTTTTCACAATCAGAGTCCTGAGCTAGATTCATTACTGACACATTGGGGTTGGTGCTGGTTTTGGTGGAATGATCTGAATTGGGATCAATTTCAACTACATGTTGCTTGCGTTTTCGTGGTTTTGAGGTGCTGTAAGTGGCAGCTGGACGTTTAAGGGCAGCTGTAGCTTTACTAGAGTTACTTGAAGCTTGTGAAATTAAACAAGCTCTCTGTTTGGATCTAAGAGGAGCTACAGATTTTTGGGAGCTTGGAATAGGATCTGTGGTGTGAATAGCCTCTCTGGACTGGGGATTGTACTGAACTAGCAATTGACGGGAGTCATTATGGGGTTGTATGAATGCAGGATCTTTACTAGGAGTTATAAGACGGTCGGATTGGTGGGATGGAGGGCGTGAGGGGGGAGGGGGAGTGCAGGCTACCATCCTGGAATGCTAGTGAATTAGAAGGTAAAAAAGAAAAAAGAAAGATTGGGTGTGCTTAAGAGGGTGAGAATTGCCTAATCAAACAACGGAGTTGCTTAGTTTGAATTTTTTCCTCACCTAGAAAATGGACTCCTGTGGTTGGAGAAAGTGACAGGAGGTGGATTGTGTGATCTTTGTTGTCTGTTTGATAGTGATAGGTTTGGTTTGAGTTAGTATTAATTCAAACAATTGATTTCTAAAAACAAATAAACATGAACATATGCTACACACTAATTAATACATGCATAGGCAGTATTGGGTATATGAGTGCAACATATTGGCTGTCACCCACATTCAAGTACGATTCAGATGCATTTTAGCGGCTTCCCCGATACACCATTTTTCAGGAAGCTTCATTGTATCTGGCTACATGAAAAAAACAAGTACATGTATTTGTATCGCGATTCAATACAATACAGGACAAATACCGATACATGTATTGTATTGGTTGCAATGTTGGAGTGGCTGTGTTGTCACTGTTAAAATGACCAGTAACTTCATTGTTGTGAGTTAAAGAGATGGTTTCTTTGATGCATTGACTTTGTGTCAAGAAGTAACCAGTTGATTCAGCTTGTTGAATCAGTCGTTCAGATCGTTCCAATGCATCTTTCTGGATGCTTGATTTTGAGCAATGGGAGCAGAAAAATTTTAAACTTGGTTTGCCATCATTTAAGGCTTTGGCAGTGTAATACTTCCAGAGTCCTTGTTCCTCCAATATTAGCTGAACCCCTTTTGGCTTTCCGGCTTTGTTAGGATCCGGATGATTTTCATCAAATGAGAAAGACTGAGATTGACCACAAAGGTGGATGGGTACACATAGGCAAGGTTGGTTTGCTACGCTGCGCTAAGCTATTGGACCCTTTTAGCATAGCGTAGCGGACATTTTCCATTTTCAAGCTGTTGTTAATTCTAGCGGAGATTTTTTAAAAATTTCTGAAGGTTAGCGCAGCGGCAATTTTTTTTCATAAATTTGGTTATTTCTAGCGTCTGAAAATTTCCGCTGCACTAACAAGTAACACAATTTTTTTTTCCGCTAACAGAATTCAAGGATTTTCTAGCGGAACTGACCCTCATGTTACGCTACGCTACACTAGAAGCCAGACTAACATAAGGCTACGCTAATGCTAGAACTACACTAGATATAGAAGTACAGCTGAACTACTACTATAGATACACTACGCTAACAAGCAAGTGTGATGAGAATTTTGAAAATAAAAAAATTTAAGGGAAAAGAGTGATTGATGATGATGACTGATACGGATGTGGTCACCCAGACAATATTCAAGTCCGGACATCCAACAAATCCTGCAGTCACATTTTAGATTTTTTATTATCTTATTTTTGATGACTGATACGGATGTGGTCACCCAGACAATATTCAAGTCCGGACATCCAACAAATCCTGCAGTCACATTTTAGATTTTTTATTATCTTATTTTTGATGACTGATACGGATGTGGTCACCCAGACAATATTCAAGTCCGGACATCCAACAAATCCTGCAGTCACATTTTAGATTTTTTATTATCTTATTTTTGATGACTGATACGGATGTGGTCACCCAGACAATATTCAAGTCCGGACATCCAACAAATCCTGCAGTCACATTTTAGATTTTTTATTATCTTATTTTTGATGACTGATACGGATGTGGTCACCCAGACAATATTCAAGTCCGGACATCCAACAAATCCTGCAGTCACATTTTAGATTTTTTATTATCTTATTTTTGATGACTGATACGGATGTGGTCACCCAGACAATATTCAAGTCCGGACATCCAACAAATCCTGCAGTCACATTTTAGATTTTTTATTATCTTATTTTTGATGACTGATACGGATGTGGTCACCCAGACAATATTCAAGTCCGGACATCCAACAAATCCTGCAGTCACATTTTATATTTTTTATTATCTTATTTTTTATCCTTATTTTTATTTTGATGTTTATGTTTTTTTTTGAAGACATAATCAATATATATAGGCAGACATCTAAATTCAGACTGTCTGGTGAAAAAGTTGAACCACACTGCACTATTGATTGTAAAGCCCATGAATTAATAGTGCAGTGTGTTTCAATTTTTAACCAGACAGTTTGAATTTGGATGTCTGCCTATATATAATAAATACAATTTGAATCATTCTTAAACAAAATGAAAACAAAATATAAAAAAATACAAAAATAAAAAAATAAAAAAAATAAGGCTCTGTTTTGCAGCCCGCACCGTCATGTGAAATCGTCATGACAGGTGGAATAATCGAAATAAGGTTTGATTAACCAAGTTTCATTATAACACAGCAGGTTTCACACACAGCATTATCACGGGCCAGTTTGGCATGGCCCTGTGATTTTATGATACCACACCCGGCTGTTTGGTAGTCCCAAACCATCCAAATTTCAAGACCAGCTCCAATGAATCCATCAGCTTGCCGACCCTGAATTGCACTCATACCCCAAATGAAAATCCATAACCAATTCCAAGAAAAAAAAAACAGAATGGCATCAAGGTGACGCTTCTCCTGGTCATGATCTCAGGACTTTACGGTTGGTCCAAGACTATCAAATCACCCTATAACGATGCCCCATGGACTGGAAAAGCTCATGTGGACTATCTGGTGAATGGCAATCAAGCATGATGCAAGGCCATGTTACGATTGAGCAGTGAGGCCTTCACTCTCCTTGCCAAGAAGCTCTCCAATATTGATGTCCGGACTGTCTGCAAGTTGATTACCATGGACAAGCAACTAGCAATTTTTATGTATATTGTTGGGCAAGGAGCCACCAAAAGAGCAACTCAGGATTGGTTTCAACATAGCGGAGAAACCATATCCAAAAATTTTCATCATACCATTCACCTAATCTCGCTACTTGGTCCAATTTATATCAAGGTACCAGATCTGAATGTTACACACCCCTCAATTTCTCGCAATCCCATGTTTTCCCCCTCTTTTGATCATTGTATTGGGGCTTTTGATGGCGTTCATATCCCAGAAAAAGTGCCTGAAAACCTGGCAGCTCCATATCGTAATCGAAAAGGGGTCCTTTTGCAAAATGTACTCTGAGTAGTTTATTTTGACATGAAATTCACCTACGTCATGGCGGGATGGGAAGGCTGCACTCATGATTCCAAATTTTTGCTACATGGGCGGGCAAACAATTTTGATATACCATTGGGTTCTTTTTATTTGGCCGACGCAGGTTATGACCTCTCAAACAGTGTATTGGTGCCTTATCGCGGAGTGAGATATCATCTCCGTGAGCAGGGATTGGCAAAACAAAGGTGATTTATTTTTTTTACCTTTTTAATATGATACAATTTTTCCATTCCCACTTGCTAATGTTGTTTTCTCCTTATTGTTTTTTTTTTTATCTTTTTTGCTCATTTTTTTATAATCTATAAAACAGGCCTCAAAATGAGAAATAACTTTTCAATCTTTGGCATGCCACACTGCGCAATGTTGTGGAGCGGACATTTGGTGCTTGGAAGAAACGTTTCCCAATCTTAACCCATGCGCTTGACTACAATCTTAACACACAAAGGGATCTTGTGTTGTCCCTGGCAATTATCCACAACTTCTCAGTACAACATAGTGGCACCAATGGGGACGATTTTTTCAATTGGGATGACGGGGGGACTCAGGCCGTCAGTGATACCTTTGAAACAGGTTTAACCAAATCAATCCACCAAAGCCGGAGAGAAAAACAAGCTCTTATCAGATGGCGAGATTCAATTGCACAAGATTTGTGGGGTCAATACCAGGAGTACATGGGTTCTAATAAGCAACATTGATTGGGCTACATTATTGTGTTTTTTTTTATTCTCTAAGAATCAGTTTTTTTTTATTCTCTAACAATCCGTGTTGTAGTTTCTGAGAAACGGATTCTTAGTTTTTTTATGTACTTAGTTTTTTTTATTTATTCTTTGAATCAGCAATTTTTTTATTTATTCTCTAAATAGGCGATGTAGTCTCTAAGTAACGGATCTCATTGCTCATTCTTATCATTTTTAAATTATTGGTCTATTTTTTTTTCATTTTTCAATTATCAGTCTATTTTTTATTATTATAATAGTTATATTCATTGTATCCTCAGTGAATGATAAGTAAATTCAAGTATTTTACTCGCGTGTATGTGCAATAAGAGTGAAAATGGAATATATTGATTGTGTCAAAATGAATGGTCAACAAACAAATGAAAATGAATGAAGAAAAATAATAAATGAAAGACAAACAAATATAAATTTCATCAAAGGAATGAAAATGAAATAATAAAAATATCAAATGAAATAAAAATTTCATAAATCAAATGGAAATGAATGTATCGGAAATATAGGAAATAAGAAAGAAAGAAAAATAAAACCAAAAACAATGAAGAAATGAGAAAAGAAAAGATGATAACTGGCAAATTTAGACATTGCCAGACCCATGTGTTTTTTTAATTTGATATTGTAGCCATGCGTGTTTGTGAATTGGTTTGATTTGGAGGAAGAGTAGGGCTTTTCTGGAGTTTACCAACACGCTAAACCCAGCCATTAATTCGTCAAACAAGAGTGACTTAGCCAATTCACTGTCTTGAAAGTTCTGGATAGCCTGGCAAACGGCATCCTCGTCAGCCAGATGAGAGCCACCAATGAGTTGGCTGGAGGCACTAGATTGAGATGGTTGTGCAAAAGCTTGAATGAGCTTATTGACTGCACTTTCAAAAGCTGACCCCGTTGTTGGGTGGTTCCTCTTGCGCGGACGATGCTTGCTGTGCGTGCTGACCATTTTGTCATCGTCATCAGCTGGTATATCATCTAGATCTTGTTTTTCTTTTTGTTGACGCTGGATTGAGATTGATTGCGGACGGCAAATGCTCAAACTCTTCTCTCCAGTGGCAGCTGTACCAAAGATCAAGGAAAATTCTATCCACTCAGGGAACAGAGTATTTTGGAATCTGCGCGCTATGGGGTGAGACTACAATGGGAAGCAAAGAAATCAGCTTTTTGAAGCAGAAAGTAGACCATCCCATGAAAATCATTTCACTTACAATCAAAAAGGCAGCCCAGACATAATCGGCCGCCGTGAATTCACATCTTACATCATCCCATCCAAAACAGCTACTTTCACGACACGTTTGAAATGCATCGTGCAGATTTTTGAACGTCTGAGCAATTTAAAAAAAAAAATATGTTGTTAGTTTTGTTCAGCAATAAACTGAGAGTCTATAAGTAATGCAACTTACTTGACTCAGCTTAGACTTGCATTTAGTTGCATCAAAAGCAGTCCCTGGTTACTGCTTGTTTAGTTCCGCAGCAACCCAGCAATGAACCTCGGCCTTGAATCCGCCATCAGATTGTTAATTTCTCAGTGTTTGTGCTTCATCCCTTCCTTCTTTTTCTTGTTCTTAGTTCTATTTTTTTATTAGTTTTTAAAATTTACATTAAAAATCATTAAATAAATAAAAATTATAATAGAAAAATAGTCTTATTTCTTTTTATAGTCCTTTCATAATTATGATAGTTTGGTTCAGTTATGTTGTTACTCACTCTAGTAAAAAAATATATTAGTCCTGATTTACATGAATCAGTTATATAGTTGGTTAGTTAGTTTGTTTGTTAGTTAGTTAATTAGTCCTCCTACAAGTGTAGGAGTCCATAGTTTAGTCCTATCATATATTTGATAGTTTTTACCTTAGTCCTACTTCATAAAGTTGATGTTAGTATTGTCCTTGCCAAGTCTGTGCAAGTTTTGTTTAGTTTAAGCCCTGTATCTAGTAAAAGGGGGCTTATTATTGTCTATTTATAGCTCTTTCTCAGTAATGAAAAATCATCGAGTTTTGAGCCTAAAAGTTTTCCTTACTAAAAACCAGTCCCCAGCTCCTCTTTCAAAAATCTCTCTTTCTAAAAATCTCACAGTACTAAAGCTATAAAATTAACACAGATCTTTTTCCAGCTTCAGTTGCTTGGGTGTAGAGCTTTAGGGCTGAGCGCTCCATCATGCCAGTCCACTGTAACTTTTGTTTTGATAAAGGAAATATTTCATTATCTTGTGTTTGTTGTGTATCCTGAAATGACAAGCATTGAGCCATGGAGGAAGTGATGGTGGGCTGGGATGACTGGTAAGAATTGAGGGGCATGGTACCAGGAGATTGTAACGACTGGGAAATTGACCACCCAGATAGGGGTTGAGATTGGGATTCTATTTCATCTTCTATGGCGGATTCATTATCATCTGAATCAGTTACTGGAATTGTTGGTGGCAGGGAATGCGGCTGGAGAGCCAGTTTCTTGTAGTTGAAATTGTAAAATTTATAGCAACTGAAGGTTTTATTTCAAGTCAATCAATCTTTTTGTTCTTTTATATAAAAAATAAGAAATAACAAAAAGAGTAAAAAAGATAAAAAAAAAAGTACCTGAAGGCAATGTCAGGTAAAATAATTAGATGCAATAAGATAATAATTTTTGTATAAGATCTTTATGAAAATTATAAAAATAAAATGATAATATTCTAAAATTTTTCAATAGTATCTTGTTATTATTGAAAAAATTAATAACAAGAATAAATTTTAAAAAGTTAATATACTCTTTTTAATAAAATGATAATAAATTTTAAGTAATTTATAATGATAAAAAAATAATAATAGCTGGTTAATAAAAATATAATTAGTTGAACTTCTTATTTAAAAATTTTATATATTTTAAATCTTTTTTGAAAAATATTAGATAATCTTTTGAATGATTCTTCCGATGACATCATTTGAAAGATCATTCTTTCACATTAAAGAATAAGAAGTCGATTATAATTCAGTTTTGATGACATCACAAACACAGCTTGAATAAAATATTTTTATAATCAATTGAATCAATTTTGCTCACAGCTTTTATTTTTAATTTTCAAAATTTATTATTTTAAAATAATTCCGTCATTTTATTCTTTTTGTCTAAAAGAAAAAATGGTAAAAAGATTGATTTTAAAAAATATTTACTAATTTATAAAATATAATTAAAAAAATAAAAAATGGTCTAACTTACTGTTAACCATAAAAATAACTGCTTTCCTTTTATTTTTATTTTCATTATCATCAATTTGAAATCCGCCCGTGCTCAGGACAGGTATGGATTGAGCAGAATTAGAATTTTCTCAATTTATTAATTTTAAAATTTCTTTAAGTTTTATTGAATTTAATGATTTTGTTAAAAAATCAGCATAATTGTTTTTTGATGAAATTGTTTTGATAATGACTTTTTTACTTTCAAGAAGTTCTCTAATATAATGGAGTTTTATATCCATATGCTTCGTTCTGAAATTATTTTGACTAGAATTACTCAAAGCTAAATCTAAGGCTCCTTTATTATCTTCATAAATTGTTGTAGCATCACATATTTTAAAAATTTCAATTTCTTCAATAAAATTCCTTGTCCAGACAATTTCTTTACTTAGATCTGCTAAAGCTTGATATTCAGCTTCCGTTGATGACAAAGCTATAGTTTTTTGTTTTGACGATTTCCATGTAATTATATTTTTATCTATTAAAACTAAGAAGCCGGTAATTGATCTTCTTGTATCTAAGCAGTTCCCCCAATCTGCATCTAAATAAGTTGTCATTGTAATTTTATTAGTTTTTTAAATTGTTAGATTAAAATTACTAGTTCCCTTTAAATAAGCAAACACTCTGATTGCAGCATCATAATGAATATTGCTTGGATTTTGCAGATGCTGGGATAGTGAGCTGACTGCAAAAGAAATATCTGGCCGTGTTACAATGCTCAGATAATTTAAGGATCCTATCAAGGATTGATAATCTTTATTTGAATTCTTGAAAGCTAAAGTTTGTTGAATTGAAGATTTGATTAAAATTTTAGATGGTTCTCAAGGCGTTTTTGCTATCTTGATGTCTTGAATTTTATATTCTTCTAATTTTCTTTCAATATAATGTTTTCGATTTAAAGTGATAAAATCTTTTGAGCGCTCAACATTCATTCCAAGCAGAAATCGAACATCACCTATATATTTAACATCCAATCCCCCCTTGATTTTGGCTTTGAAAATGAAAGGATCTCTACTAATTATGATCATATCATCAACATGAGTATATATCCAAGTGTCTTCTTTTGATTTGTTAAAACACCATAAGATACATGGATCAGTAACAGAAATTTCAAATTCAATGGATATTAAAAAATTTCTAAGCCTCTTATACCACGCTAAAGAGGATTTCTTGAGTCCATAAATTGCCTTTTTTAATTCGAAAATCGTTCCTTTTTCACAATTATATCCTGCCGGGGGAAAAAGAGTAACGGTTTCTTCCAAAGGGGCTGTCAAAAAAGCACTTTTAAAATCAAGCTGATGAATTTTTAAATCATTGTTTAATGCAAATAAAAATAATAATCTAAGAGAAGTTGGTTTCCCTGTAGGTGCGTAGCTTATGTTAAAATTGATTCCCAATTCTTGTCTAAAGCCTTGAGCACATATCCTTGCCTTATATTCAATTACCTCATTTTTTTCATTTAATTTCTTCCTACACGCCCATGTTGATTGAATTGGTTTATCATTTTTATTTTTTGTTCTTTCTACCCATACATTAAAATTCTTCATGTTTTGAATTTCCTTTTCTTCAGCTAATCTCCACTGTTCTGCTTCATCACTATACATTGCTTTAAAATGATTTTTTGGAACTATTGTTGAAGCTAATAAATTTGTTCCTCTTCTGTTCTTTGTTAAAATATTTTTTAATTGAATTTTTGAATTGATGTCTTTGATTGCTTCATAATCTCCTGAATTTTCTCCATCTTCTGTTTCTTCATTTATTTCTTCTTCTACTGGTAAATTTTCATCAGTAAAAGGTAAAGCTGAATTATCATAAAAGACGGGTAATTTAGGATCATAGATAATTTCTTTACTCTCATGTTGATACAATAAATAAGGGAAACATGTTTCATCAAAATAAACATGTTTTCTAACAAAAACCTTTCTATCTTTGATTCTTACAATTCTGTAAGAAGTAAAATCGTTTTCATATCCGATTAAAATTGGTTCCCATGCAATTGGATCAAATTTATCGCCTTTTGACTGTTTTGGTTTAGAGAACCATGCTTAACACCCAAAGGGTTTAAAATAGTAAATATTAGGTTTCTAATTAAACATTAATTTGATTGCTGAAGTTTTAAAACGACTTATCAATGGTAATGAATTTGTCTTAGCTTCAGCAGCTTTCACTGCTCCACCCCACCAATGCGGTGACAAATTTGACTTCATTAACATACAACGGGCCATATCCACAATAGTTCAATTAGCTAGTTCCGCTACACCATTATGTTGTGGTGTATAAGGTGGAGGAATTACATGATTTATACCTTCTAATTTTAAATATTCTGATAGTGTATTATTGCGGAATTCTCCCCCTCCATTGGTTACTTATTTTTTTAAATTGATTTTCCGTTTGCTTTTCAAATAGATTTATATAATTTTTAATAGCATTTGCTGCTTCAAATTTTGATTTTAATAAAGTAATATTAATATAACCACTATATTGATCAACTAAGGTTAAAAAATAAATTTTAAAAGAATTAGTTGCTGGCGTAATTGGTCCTACCAAATTGCCCTGAATAACTTCTAAAGTTTTTGTTGTTTTATCAAAATGATTCTGAAAAGATTTTTTAACAATTTTACCTTGCATACAAGCTGAACATGTTTTAATTTGATCTAAGTTTACTTCTGGTAATAAAATCTTAAGTCTTCCTTTTCCTGTATGTCCATATCTATTATGCCATAATTAAAATTTTGCCATTGATTTCTCTACGTTGAAAGAATATAATTTTTCTTGATAAATTGAAGATTCACTACTTATTTCAAAAATATTATTAGATATTGCACATTTTAATTGTATATTATTATCTATAATAATAGAGCACATATTCTTATTCTTTTTAATAATTAAATTATCTAAAAATATCTGATTCATGGAAATGAAACATCTTGATGCTTTGGGACAATAAAGAGCATTGACCACTTTTGAAGCATTAAATTACTTGTCAGCCTGCTACAATGTTGAGCATGCCAACATAAGCAAAACATCTAAATAAAATACATTAAAAATAAAAATAATAAAATAAAAACAAAAAATTAAAAGAAATAGAGAAAATATAAAATTGCTCCCATTTAGAATGAAGAAAAGTTAATTATTACTTCATTTTTGGATTCCTTGGGTAAAAATAACCCTAGTCACCCAGCAGAAGTAAT
>KN362542.1:0-12018 GCA_000785685.1 Uromyces viciae-fabae | reverse complement strand
CAATTTAGGCAAAAAAAAAAAAAAAAACAAGAAGAAAAAAAAAAGGTTTGTCAAAAATAAAAAACAAAAAGAAGGGTTTTGGGAAAAAAGTCCACAAGAAAATTGAAAGATGGCCATGTCCCATGGAATTTAAATAGAAAAGAAAAAGAAAAGAAATATAAAAATAAAAAGAAAAAGAAAGGAAAAACTAAATAAAAAAGGAAAAATAAATAAATAAGAAAGAAATTAGAACAAAGAAAGAAAGAAAGAGAAAGAAAAAGGAAAGAAAGAGAAAGAAAGAAAATAGAAAGAAAGAAAAATTAAAAAATGAAACAAAGAAAAAAAAAGTAGCAAGAAAGAAAGAAAAATTAAAATTAAAAAAAAAAAAAAAAACATTTAAAAAAAAACAGTTAAAACCCTAACAATCAAAGAAAAAAAGCAAAATGAAGAGGGAACAGAGAAATGAAAACTAAAAAATGATTTGGTTATCTGCTCCATGTTTTTTATTTCTTTTTTCTTTCTTCTGTTTTTTGATTTTTCTTTTTTTTTTTCTTTTATCTGGTTTCTTTTGTTTCTTGTTTCTTTCTTCTTTCCTTCTTTTCTTTTCTTTTTTTTTTTTTTTTTTTTTTTTTTTTTTTTTTTTTTTTTTCTTTTCTATTTCTTTTCTTTCTTTCCTTCTTTCTCTGCTTCTTTATTTCTTTGATTTTGCTATTCCTTTCATTTTTCTTTTTTTTTCTGTTTCTTTTTCATTTTTCATTTTTCATTTTTCCTTTTGTCTTTCATTTTCATTTTAATTATTATTTTTATTTTTCTTCTTCAAAGGATTTTGGAAAGCCCCACAAGCATAAATTCCATGGGAAATGGGCATCTGCCAATTTTTTTGTGGCCTTTTCTCCCAAAACCCTTTTTTTTGTTTTTTATTTTTGACAAACTTTTTTTTTCTTCTTTTTTGTTTTTTTTGGCTAAATCTATAGTTTGAGGGTTGATCTCAACCCCTATCAACGCTTTTTCCACAGGACAGGGCCCCTTCATAATGTTTTGGGGCCCTGTATAAATCATTTTTTATTATCATTGTTTTTTTTTGATTAATTTTTTGGGGGTCAAGAAACCTTTCAAACATTCTGAGGAATTCTTTTGGGGTTTACAGACCCCAAAAAACCCATTCTGTCTTTTTATTTTTTCAAAAACACACGGTTTAAAAAAACCGGGTGTGTTTGTGGAAAACTGTGTGCGCGCACTGTTGAAAGCATGTGAGTTTGCAGGCCCACCATGTGAGAATAGCAATTCCCTATAAATAATAAGATTGGCCTCAAGATTAAAATTTTGATTAATGACCCAAGACCTGCTTGGCCCAACCAGTACCCAATCCACTGTAAATGGGTCTAGGTATGGGTTTCCTGCCCCACCCTGAGTTTTCGCAGGTTGGGTCTGGGCTGCATTTTATGAGCTAGACACGGCCCATTTACAACCTGAATTGATAAGATTAGTATGGACAGGTAGCTGTTGAGATGCATCAGATGAAAGAAGAGTTGGAAGAATTAGCTAATAAATTGAATGTAGCTGATCAAGTTGAATTTGAAGCCAACATTAGCTGGAATCATTCAAGAGACCTCTTGAGGGAATCTTTGGTCAGATAAATTATAATGGTTGACAAACATTTTGGAAATAACATAGTTAAAATTACGGAATCTGGATTAATTAAATTGGCACATAATTCAGGAGAATCATTCCTAAACATCATTATTCTTGTTGAAAAAGAAAAAATTATCAATACAGATGATGATAATGACAATGAAAATTGCATAAATTGATTTCATGCTGATGTTCTAAATAATTGTTCAATAGAGTTATTAAAAATCTTCCAGGATCTAAATGTCAATCATATCTTCTATTCCAATCAAATGCTAGAAGACTCCCTTCTCTTAAATTTTCTGTCAATAAATTCAAAATTAATTGTTTGATTTCTTTTGATTCTTAACTTCCCAAAATAATCACTTAATTATTTATTAAAATATGTTGATTTTTTTTTATTGCCTTTCAGATCCATGTCATAATTAATTGTTTGATTTCTTTTGATTCTTAACTTCCCAAAATAATCACTTAATTATTTATTAAAATATGTTGATTTCTTTTTATTGCCTTTCAGATCCATGTCATCAAATTAATTGAGCTGGCATAAAACAGCAAGAATGTTCAAATTGTATAGTATTTTAATATGCGCAAAATTTAATAATGTGAGAATACCAATATGGGTGTGGCTCAATTCCTAGGGGTAGGCCGGGTGGTAAGTGGGTGGGGGCTGATTGGTAGTGCATGCGCCACTGTGATCCCTATTATTTAACTATTATTCAAATTTCTTTGAATTAAATATTTGATAACTTGTCAAAGCACATAATAATTATTTAAAATATAATCAAGTTATAATATAAAATAATTTCAAAATTAATTCATGAATAGTAAAAGTTTATTTATTATTACAAGTAGCTATACAATGTAATATTAAATAAGTGGGAAGATATTTTACTAGAGAATCTATGACAGGAATAAGAAAATCTCTTAAATTCCCATAGGCAAGATGGAAGGACTTTAGAGCACCCCTGAGGAGTACTTTTTCTATAAATACCAGGCCCTTTTGCCTCCTTTGGTTTAATAATTCATTCATATAAATAAAGAAACCAAACTAAACCAACTAGCTCAATTCAAAGCAACACTGGGCCACTACGGTACGGTACACTACTTTTGGAATTTTCTGTAACATAGCAGGCCCTATTGCATTGTCAGGTGACTTCTTCATCAAAGGCTCCCAAATCTACTGACCCACTTTCGAGCTCTGCTCCATGTGGTCTCAGTTAAACTAAAATAAAAAGATCAGAAGGTCATGCTCACATTCAAGAAAGAGTTAAAAAAAAAAACATCATTTTCTCTAATCAACCCAGACTACCAATCAAGAGAGTTTTCCGCCAGTATGATAACTTATTCTTAAATGCTTTATTCTCTTGTTTTGGTAAACTAATCCTTTTCTCTTTTTTTTTTCTTAAGCCACCATCATCCACACACCAACCAAAAGATAGTTCATATGATTTTGACCAAGATTCAAATGAAGATATTGAGCTCATCGGTGTCATCTGTGCATTCAAGTCCCAATAATATGAAGAAAAGGAAAAGCACAACAGGTTTGACAAGGTTCAAGAGTGCTTTGAACCTACTTTTTGGAAGCAAATAGTACGTATCTCAGTGTCCATTCCATTATGTTTCCCTTTCTCATGTCAGTGTTTCTTCCCAATTCAACCTGTGTGATAAATTACAGGATACCGAGGGTATCAAGGTTGATTTTTTTTTGCAGATGGTGTTGGGGAGTCTACCGGGCACATGGAAGCTCAACCAGAAACCTCAAGACTCATTGTGATGGTTCAAGCCAGATTGACGAGAATGCTCATGGTTGTTCCGGCCGCACAAAGGCCATTAAAATGGGTGCTCATCTCCCCCCTACTTGAGCGCAACAGTGCATTTTGGATGGTGCCCTCAACCATCAACAGAAATTGATGAATAGCTGGGCTCACAGGAAGAAAAAGTTCCGGGTAGGTGTTCTCAACCAGCTAGTAGTTATATGGCAAATAAGGCAGGCTCTACAACTGGTGTGAATCAAAGATCTGTATTTGCGTGCGGCTTTCCAATATGTCAATCTGGAAGCAAAACTTTCTGGACACAAGTGGTCCGCAAAACAGGCCAAGCTGCTCTATTTGAAGTTGAAGCAAAAGTTCAATAATCTCAACATAAATTCATCATTGATTTCTCTCATTTTGCCTCTGTTGGGATTTTATGGCCAAAATTTTGATGAATTCTTTGCCAGTCAATGACAGGTTTTTTTACCCTAATCTACAATGTGTGGACAACAAAGGGTAACAGTAATGCATTCATTGGTGCCGCAGTCCCCTACATTGATTCCAATCGGAAGTGCCTTGTGCAACATCTCACTCTCAAGATGTTACCTTGGAAACATGAGGGGGTTATTTTGGCACACCCTATTGCGCATATTCTCTAAAAAAAAAAAATATATATTTCTTAAGATATGTTTTCACTTTTTTAATTTTCTTGTCCATTTTTGATCCTATTTTTTCTTTTTTTTTTTTGAATCAATCCCAAATCAATTTTTCTTCTAATTAATCAAACACAGTTCCCAAACTCACTTTATTGATATTTCTGTTCCGATTGCACATGATTGCACAGACAACCGACTCAGGAGCAAACAATAATAAAATGGCTACAAAGATGGGAGATATTTTCAGCGCGGAAGCTGCCAGCAGTACCTCAACAAATCTCTGGAACCCCCCCACAATGCACATTTTCTGTTTTTGTCATAAATTAGCACTCATCGTGAATGCAGGTCTCAAATCTCTCTCTATGCCTACTTCTTTGACTTCATCCACGAGGAGATCAATTCTGGGCTTTTTCCCAGTTCTATCCAGCACAATTAAAGAAGACCCTGAAGAATTGGAAAATAATAATGACTCAAATCTTGAGAACAGTGTGAGTGTTTTGGAAATTGAAAGTGCTGATCAAGATGATGCAGATGAATCTGATATTTATTACAGCTCCAAAAACTCTGATCAAAAAACCCACGATACACTTAGCGTTGGTGGATCATCAGACTACAAGGACTCCACCTCTATTCATGAAGCTTAAAGTGGACACCAAATCCGGAAACTCAAGGAACTTACTGAAAAGGCATTTTTCTCCTGCTTACAATTCCTGTGCTGTTTTTTTTTTTTGTTAACATGGCCCTCTCTTCATTTCTTTTTTATGTAGCTTGACAAAGTCATCAAAATTATAACACACTCTGCAGCCCAGAGAGGCAATTTCATTTGTGTTGAAAAAAAATTAAAGCTTCAGAAAATACCAACACTCATTTCTGGAAACGGCATACGGTGGAATGTGAAGTATGATAGCCGCAACAGGGCCATAAAGGCCAAAGAGGTCAGTACTTTTTCTTCTTCTTTTGTTTCATTCACGCATTGCAGTCTTGATATAGCTAATTCACAAGATTATTAATAAGGTAATCAACTATATACTAGCTTAAGACCAAGAAAACAACAAGGCTAAAAAATCATGATTGCAAAATAGATCAGCAAAGAAACACACAGCGAATTTTGAAGACATCATGTTTTTTCCTCGCAACTGGAAGGACATGGAGGAATTGAATGATGAGCTAAAGTTAAATATTAACTATATACATTGAGGTATTGGTATTATTACTGACTTGATTAAATCTGCAGGTATTTTTGAAGCTCACCAAGGCTATGGAAGGGGTTGGTCCAAGTGGGGCGCTTGTCCTCCCTAAATACCTCAATCTCAAGGAGAGTCTCTCCTATAAACAAGACACGACACATAAAATGTATGCGCTTTACCTCATTTATACAGAAGTTTCGCAACAAGTCAACCAATATCTCACCAAAGCAATGGGCTCCAATGTCCTCATCTTGGCCACTTTATTGCACCCTTGTTTTTGACTCAAACTATTTGAAATGGGTTTTGGATGTGATTCAGAGACATTAAAAAGGGGTTAAAAAGCTGATTGAGGAAAAGTTTGCTGAATACAAGCCAAAAAATCAAGCACAGCCTCCGGCGGGTCAAATTCCAAAGATAAATAAGACAACAACCAAAATTGAAAGTGAACCAACAAGTTTAGTGGCAAGACTTCATTCACGTGTCAGAAAGCAATCCTCTTCAACAACCGGTTCCAAGCTCAAGAAATATTTGAAAGTGGAACTCAGCTTCAATAAATAAGACCTTACAGATCCCAACAATTTGCTGACATGGTGGAAGGTAACATTTCATCGCCTTATATTTACTTTTTTTTTTTTTCTTTTGTTCTGACTCGAATTCCATTATAGCACAACTTGAGTGAATACCCAACCCTTGTGATCATGGCACGGGACTATTTGGGGACTTCCGCCAACTCTTACGCTGTGGAACGGCTCTTTTCCGCCGCTGCTAATTTGTGCTCTACAAATCGAGGGAGCTTATTGCCTGCAACAATGACAAGGTTTGTTAGTAGCCTAATGTGGCTCCAGGAAGGGGCACCTTTGTCTGGGCTATTCCATGATGCAGGGGAGGATTTGGATGCCCTGATTCCCTCCCAGCAGTCATCTTCAAAATGAATGGAATTTTTTTTAAATTTATCTCATTTTTTCTCATGCCTGTTCTTATTGTTATTTTTTTTTTTTTTTTTTAATTTTTTTACTGTTATTTAATTTTTTTATTTTTATTAATTTTTTTATTGTTATTTTTTTACTGTTTTTTAATTTTTTTATTTTTTTTTAATTTTTTAATTTTTATTTAATTTTTTTATTGTTATTTAATTTTTTTATTGTTATATAATTTTTTTGATTATGATTAAAATTTTAAATCAGTGTATTTGATGAAAAAGTACAAGGTAGAAATGGATAACGTAGCGCAAATATATAAAAAAAAAAAAAAAAAAATCTGAAGTAACACGGAAAAAAAAACCTGAAAACCAAAAAAAGATAACCTAAAAAGGCCAAAAATGTGACGCTACCGTTATGTTGCCAATACTTTGTAGTGTAGCGGCCCAGCCTTTTCAAATTAAGATACTTTGTGTCATTTGACCAAAATTATAACCCTTTCACTTTATCTTCCTAGTTATCCAAAACTGCTATAAGCCTCACTGGTTAAATAGAATACCTCAAATCTATTCCCACTTGAATATTATTATTTGAAACTTATAAAATAATTGAAGAGGGACTCTGGCCTCTGTTTGAGCTACTAGTCTCAAGCCCCCTCAAATTGTTATTTTACTTTATTTTTTCTTCTGGAAAGAATTAATTTTTTCTTCTGAAAAGAATTAAAATGAAAAGGTTGTGCCACAGTCTTAGCTATAAGCTATAAACCACAAAAACACTCTAATATACAAGTATATCTTTATATTAAGAGTTGTAAATATTCTGAAAGAAGTTGATCGACTATAAGTAGATCATTATATTTGTAATGAACACATATCACAGTATTTTTGTGGATATTCATAGTCCAAAAATACTAAAAATTGTATTTCTGAGAGAAATACCGTACAGCACCTCACATTGTCATCAAGATAATAATTATGGTAATTGGAATGGAAGTGATGGTTTTGAGTTCAGAATCCAGAAGAAGCCCTTGAGTATTTGTCCAAAAGGTAGTTGTGCAGTATTCAGCACACACATATCCAAACTGTTGCTTTGGCTGCACTCCTTTTGTCTTTGATGACCAGGGGAAGGTTTGACAAAGTGACTTTTTGTGAGCAAACCAATTTTTTACTCCACAAGCACACATTGTATTGTTTTCTCTCACCAGTTATACCTGAACTGTAATTTTGTTTGAACACTGGTAAAATATTTTCATGAGCTGGGTGTAAAATGTTACATCTGTTTAATGTTACATCCAATTTCCTACATTTCACTTCATTTCACTTCACTTTCACAAATCTTTCACTGAACCTCTTTTTCTTTCATCTAAAAATAATAATAAAATAAATGATTAATCAAATTATCAAACCAAAACTCAAACCCAGCTCAATATCAAATCAACTCAACTTGAATCAAACTTCAAACTCAATTTTCATTCTTTTCTTCTTTTTTTATTTTTTATTTTTTATTTTCTATTTCTTATCTCTTTTCATTTCCAATTATCTTAAGTTTTCAATATCTCAAATTTAAACTGTGTTCTGGTGTGATCTTACTCCTTCTTCCTCCTTTGGATAAAATTAACTTTAACTTGTCAAAATAACTTTTCAAATACTAGTGCTTCAAAAAACAATTAAAATAAATCAAAAACTCAATCCACTCAAATAAGGGTGTGTGCCATAGCACACGCGGGTGCCAAGAAAACAATTTTTTTTGGGAGAAATTGTTTCTTCCAAAAAACCTGTACCACAGGATTCTGTTTTTTCCAAATAACCAAAAATGATTTTCATCAGTTTGCATCAGTTTTTGGAAACAGCCCTCCCCCTGTTTTTGGAAACAATTTTCATTCGTTATGCAAATCTTTACAAATGCATCTTTTTACATTACATTGACATTTTTTTCTTAATTCATCACTCATTTGCTTGTTTTAGTTTAACTTCATGTTTCAAAACACTCTTTTTTCAATTCACACAAGTTATGCATGCAAGTTATATTTGGATCACGCTGTTTTCTTATTAGTACATAAATAAGTCTTGGGAACAAAAACCCTCAGTTTTGGAGTGGCAAAGAACCAGAACCAAAAAATAGAAGAAAAATAAAGACATCATGGATATATTAAACTTAACTCATTTAATTGTGCACATTGTGTAACATGAAATTATTTTAGAAGAGGAAGGAAGCATTTCACTATCTAACAGGAAAGAAACAATGGTGTAACGATAGCATAAACGTAAAAAAATAAAAGAAAACAAAAAGGAAGAATTAAATCAGTAAACAAAAAATGTGAATATGAAGGAATAAGAGAAAAAGAACGAACCGAGTAGATTTTCAAAGAGGAGTGAATTGTTTCACTATCTAACATGAAAGAAGCGATGGTGTAATGATTGCATAAAAGTAAAAATAAAAAAACAAGAAAAAGAAAGGGTTAATGTCAGTAAACAAAAAATGCAAACATGAAGGAATAAGAGAAAAAGAACAAACCAAGTAGATTTTAGAAAAGCAAGGAACGATTTCACTATCCTTTGATGTTTGAATGTTGAAAAGAAGAGAAGAACACTGGACTAGATTGGGAGGGAAGGAAGAAGTGTAGTTTAAGGAAAACAGATGAGCCGGATATGTTTGTGGTACATATTTTTACGCAAAATGAGTTTTGGAGATCAAAAAAACAGAAATAGAAAAATTGCAAAAAAAATTTCAGGCAAAAACTGTTTTGGAAAACAGGTTCTGCTATGGTACGCACCCTAAATCTAAGTCTTTCAATCAACTCACCTATTCTCAGTGTTGAGTTTGTTTCAATTTCTTCTGTTAAATTTAAAAAATTTTCTTTTTCTTCTCAAAAATATTCTAAATTGTTTTTTGTCTTAGTTTGTTTCTCTTTTATATTTATTTCTTTTCAAGTCAATTAAGTCTTTTATTGGATACCCAGAATCTGCTAATAAATATTCCTTCTCTGAGAAGAAATCATCTGATTGTTTGAATAACTGAAATAATGCCACACATTAATTGAAACCATCAAAGAAGACTAAAAAATAAAAAATCCTACAGATGATGATTTCAATACATGGGTATCTTGAGTGCTACTGCACCAGCTGTGAAGTTCATCAATAATGCAACATTGAGTATTACATACAATCAGGCTATTTGTGAGGCTTATAGCTTACCAGAGTACCTCTACTGCCTTCTGGCTGTGGTACACTGGCCACAATTGATAACATATAATAATAATTATAATAATTATAATAATTATATTAATATAGGTTACTTAATTGTATAAATACAATTTAAGCAGTGCTTATTCCAGTAGGAATGTCTTCACCCAATTCTTAATAATTATATTAAGATGGGGAGCCCTTATTGTCAGCAAGGGAGGTAGAGGGGAGTTGATCTCAACCACTCTAGCTTAGGCTGTCCAACAATAATATTTATAAGGGTTACTTATAAATATTATGGGAGGAATGTCAAAGAAACACGGCCCAGCCCTTCTTTATTTCAAGAAGGGGAGTGCAGCCGCAGTAGGGGAGCTAGTATTTAGTAGAGGGGAGATTAACTGCAAGTCAGTGAAGTAGTTTTACCTTTATTATTTGACTGAAGTTGTATATCTCTTATAATTCTACTTAATAAATATTATCTGGAGTTTGTGGGCGGAGTATGAGGGGTATTTATACCTGTGAACCTCAACTCTGTCATTTTTTTCAGATGTACTATGGATTCTTGATAGAATCCTTTCTATGACATCATTTTTCATGTGTGAAAAAATGATGTCATTTTTGTTTCAGCTTAATTGAAATTATAAAGGTAAATTGAATTTACCTTGATAATTTTTCACTTAAATTAAAAAATCTGCCATTTAGGGAGATTTAATTGAAGTTGAATTTTAAGTGTAAATGGAATATTATTTTCCATTTACAAATTATAATTTTTATAAAAAATAATAAAAATATTTACATGACACATGGGGGAGTTGAACCTGGTTCTCTAGGATCGAATGTTTTGTTGAGGCTGAGCTAACACTTCTATACTAGGGCGCAATTTGTAACTTTCTCCTTTTTACTGGTATCATAATGAAAAATAAATAATAATAGGGGATTAATATTTGCACCGCCCAAACCTGGTCGCGCACCACCTTTTGGACCGCCAGGGGACGTCACAATTTTATTTATTTTTTAAATATTTTTTAAAAATACTTTTAGATGCCCTAAAATTACCAAAAATTTTTGGCAGCCTCCTGAGCACCCATGCTACATTTTCTGAGCTTTTTAGCTCAAAAAAAAAATATAGAAGTACTCCTTGATTAAGGAGTACACAAAATCAAACAAAAAATATAAAAAAATACTTAACGCGGGAAATTTGGTCCAAAGATTTTATCACAAGGTATTTCAACCCTATTGGAATGTGGGATGAAAAATTTTTCCACGGGGAAGCAAAAAAAGATGCTTTTACGTTTACTTTTGCAAAAAAAGGTGCATGTACAAAAATTTTGAACGTAAAAGCAACTTTTTTTGCTCCCCCGTGGAAAAATTTTTTATCCCACATGCAAATAGGGTTGAAATACCTGTGATAAAATCTTTGGACCAAATTTCCCGTGTTAAGTATTTTTTTATATTTTTTGTTTGATTTTGTGTACTCCTTAATTAAGGAGTACTTATATATCTTTTTTTGAGCTAAAAAGCTCAGAAAGTGTAGCATGTGTGCTCAGGAGGCTGCCAAAAAAATTTGGTAATTTTAGGGTGTCTGAAAGTATTTTTAAAAAATATTTAAAAAAAAAGAAAAATCGGGACGTCCCCTGGCGGTCCAAAAGGCGGTGCGCGACCAGGTTTGGGCGGTGCAAATATTAATCCCCTAATAATAAAAAAAAAAAAAAAGAATAATTATATTGCAGCTTCTCTGGACTATGTCAATAGTCTCAGATGCTGACACTATTGATCCCATACACCATCTTCCACATCCAATATCATCATAATTCTTCCTTGGGGCTAGCATGATTGGAATATTTTACCCTCCATAAAGTTTATACAATCCACAAAGAGATTGTTTGATTTGTTGTTTTTGGAGCACATTGTAAGCCTTTCTTCTTCAGTAGGGCATGCAATTTTTGTTTTCTTGTGCTATCATTGGTCTCAGGCAGCAATATGTATAATTAAAAATACTTCCCACTGAAAAGAAGAGAAAGGTTCATTAGCAAAGTAACAAAATATAAATGAAACAAAGAAATGGATTCAATATACCAGATACACAAAATATATTGCTCAGATACACTGACCCTCCAGTGTTTCCAGATATACCTAGGTTAGCCAATGCAACTAGAAGCTGCCATTCTACTGAAGCCTGCAGCTTTTTACCCTTGGGAAAGAATATTGGATCCATTTTTATGACGTTCACTAATACAATGAACTTTGATTTGCTCATGTGGGCATGTAAATTAAATTTGATTTCAACTGGAATGAAAAATGTCAACAAAAAATGACATACCAATTGATAGAATTGAGGTGTCTCTACCTTGATGATAATATCAAAAATCTGCTGCTGAGTTGATATTTGCAAGATCTTCCAATTCATCCACATTTATCTGTTTTCTGCCACCCCATTATAATGTTGAGTATCTGGGATGCTTGAACTAAAGTGTGCAAGCTTGTGAAGAATGTTGAATCAATGAACAGAAAAATTTCTGTTCCAGTTTTGTTTCCAGGTACTCAAATTGGGTGAGTTGGAGGAAGAAATAGCAGGGCTAAATGCACAACAACATGTTGTGGATGCTTTGTGTATGACAACAGGGGGCCCCGAAATTTCATGTATGACATCAAGGACCCACTCTTTTGTATCATACACAACAGTCCAGGGTGTCATATACAATATTTTGGGGGCC
>JNCO01006517.1:0-12969 GCA_000785685.1 Uromyces viciae-fabae | reverse complement strand
TTGACACTTAGACATTTCAACGCAATTATGCACATATCTCTTAAACTATACACCACACCTGCTTTCTATGATTTTCTGGTGCTTAGTCCATACACATAGTGTGTATGACGTCCTATCTTTAGGGCACAAAAGGGGTTTTCTCTTATTTCTATCTAAAAATATGTTTATCTATTTTTAAGATAGAAGGACTAGTTTTTTATTATTACTTCTGCTGGGTGACTAGGGTTATTTTTACCCAAGGAATCCAAAAATGAAGTAATAATTAACTTTTCTTCACTCTAAATGGGAGCAATTTTATATTTTCTCTATTTTTGTTTTTATTTTATTATTTTTATTTTTACTGTTTTTTATTTAGATGTTTTGCTTATGTTGGCATGCTCAACATTGTATCAGGCTGACAGTTTTCATATTTCATATTTCCTATGTTGAATCAAAACTCAAAAAGAACATATCTGTTGGGTATTGAAATTTTCTTTCCATTTTCTTATTTCTGCTTTATTTCATTTTATGCTTCAAGTTTCTTTGTTTGGTTTAAATTTTCACATCAAACTCAAGGCTCAATCTTGAAGGTGATGAAAAAATAAATAATTGCCAAAAAACTAAAACCAGATACTTTCAAAGACGTGGAAGTAAGTACAAATGGGATGAGAAGTAGAACAAGGTATTTGAGATGAAAAAGTAAAAAGAATACCTTGAGACAAGAAATAGAGCGCTGAATGGCAGATTTTTTAGAAGGATCACAATTGATGAAGGAGCTGTAGCTGGACTGAGTTTGGATTTAAATGAAGAATGAGAAACAAGAAAATAAAAATAAAAAGAAATAAAGATGATGAAGAAGAAAGAAGTCATACAGATGATGCTGATATTGATAGCAACTGTTTTTTTAATGAAGCTGGTCTTCTGAATGAGTCTTGATGATGATCAAACTGATGGAAAATGATTAACAATGATTTTAGATTGTTGAGACCAAGGAGGGAATGATTTTTCTCACCAAATCAGGATTAAGAAGTACCGGTGAAGAGGTTTTGCAGAGAGTTGAAGGGTTAAACTTCAGAATGAAAGGCAAAACTGAGGAATTTCAGTTGAGGCAGAGAGAAATTTGAAATTGAAACTGGGATGGGGGCTAGATTAGTTTTAAAGGAGGTTTAGCTCTTTTTTCCAGATTAAGGTCATTTTTCAACAGAAGGCCTCACTCCTCAAGCTAGGCTCAAGGTTCAGTCTTGAAGGCCTCACTCCTCAAGCCAGGCTCAAGGTTCAGTCTTGAAAGCCTCCCTCAAGACTGATTGGTATTTTATTTATTTGTTGATTTTCTCTTTTAATTTGAATTTGTTTTGTTGATATATAAGCTTTGTTTTTTTCGAGTTCAGACTCAAGGTGGCAAATTTTCCCGTCTTGAAGGCCTCACTCCTCAAGCCAGGCTCAAGGTTCAGTCTTGAAAGCCTCCCTCAAGACTGATTGGTATTTTTATTTATTTGTTGATTTTCTCTTTTAATTTGAATTTGTTTTGTTGATATATAAGCTTTTTTTTTTTCGAGTTCAGACTCAAGGTGGCAAATTTTCCACCCGACACAAGTCCTAATAGCTCAGTTGGGAGAGCGTCAGACTGAAGAATGAGCAATCTGAAGGTCCAGTGTTCAAGCCACTGTTGGGACAAAGCCCCATAGCTTTTGTTGCAAAGACGTTTCCCGCTGAAGGCAATGTTGTGCAGAGTGTGTTGCAATTTAACTTCATTCAAACTGTTATTGGAAAGGGCCCAAGGATAATCACGGCATGCTTGGCCACATTTTTCAAGCCGTTTAGACTACTTCCATGAGGTTTGAAAAGGTTTGTCATATGTTATCGATACTCTGTTATCCTCATGGGGTGTTGAATTGAATTTACTATTAACTTCGCCCATCTCCAGAGTCTCTCAATCTTGGTCGGTTTGACTTAGTTATAAAATGCTCTTTAATCCAATATTTGAATTTCTAATTTTTTCCTGCAAGCTAGAGGAACAAGTGCGGGTAATATTGACTGAGGATACTCATTAAAAAAGTATGATAATAAACATGGGATGCAAAGCCCTCCCTCTTCATTCAACGACCTGAGGCAGCGATTGAAAAGTCGCGCCAACGTCCGTTAAATTCAAGTGACAATGGCCGACCTCCATAAGAGTAATTTTGAAATTTGGCTGATCAAAGTAAGGAAAAAAAAGACTATTAATTTTACTCATGCCCCCTTGGAGAAGTCATCGTGATGTTATACATACCGATAGCCGTTTCCGCTTCTTCAACTGTATCGAATTCGACGACGCCGACTCCCTTGGACCTCCCTCCATCAAATAACACCTCCGCATTTTGAACTTTACCTGTTGTCTGGAACAGTTCAACAAGGTCGTCATTTGAGGTCGACCATGGGAGCTAAACAACAAAAAAAAGTCAGTTTAACAAAGCTTCAAAAAGTTACAGTTTTCACTTCAAGTGTGCGAGGACTCGCATTTTTTACAAATATTTGTTGGTTTGGCTGTATACTCAACGAAGAGCTTCCGGCTGCAGCGGGACCTCGGGGACCACCGCGAAATTCACCTGGGCCACTTGAAGAGCCATCTGGTCCGGAGTAATCACCGTAAAGGTTGGACGTATCACGTCCTCCACTTGCGAAACCAGCCCTAGAAGCACCCCGACCGCCTGTGTTAAGCAGATAATGCAGTAGGTCATTCGTTGAAAATGATTATTGATAACGGGAGTGACACCCCAGAAGCCTAGTTACCTCTGCTACTGCCTCGGAAATTACCTCTAGCTCCGTTTGCACTTGCAGCGCGATCCTCACGGACTTCCATCGTGCGACCTTCATATTCAAAGCCGTTGAACATAGCTGGACAGGAACAAGATGATAAGTGTTTTGTTAAAATCAATTGGGTGATTTTTCATGAGTACTAGGATCCTAACAAACAAATAGCATTTTGGGCATCTCTGGCTGTTTCGAAGACGACCATTCCATTGCCGGTTGGAGATCCATCAGCGCTGGAAAAAACATCTGCTCTAACGATGCTACCAGCTGAGCGAAACATGTCTTTTAAATCTTGCCATCCCACGGTCAGCGGCAACTTAAAAAAAAAAAAGGTTAGTTAGCATAAAAAAACAGATATTGCGAAAATTTGAACGAACGCCGGAGATAGCAAGTTGTCTACAAGATTGGCCTCCGCCGGAGAAGCCACCATGTCCTCCAGAGTATCCGCCCTCACTGCCGCGTCCCCCAAAACCACCAGCCATAGGTCCCCGGGCACCGGCTCCTGACACTGCCAATGATCCAAACCGGGCTTCTTCTTCGCGATCCTAAGATGCTCATATTTATCAGCACAGATACCGGTGGAGGGGGAGTTCAGTGCGAAGAAATTTTAAAAGTTTGCCACATCTCACCTCGCGCACAAAGACCTGCCGACCGAATAAGGGTGTATCATTTAATTCCTTCACAGCGCGCTCAGCCTCATGACGCGTGCTGAATTCTACTACCCCGCAACCCTTTAAATTAATACATGAGCAATCGATTACACTCTTCGATAGAAATGATTAAATACTAGGGGAGCTCTTCTTACTTTACTCATTCCATTGGGAAGAACCATCACCTCCGCGAATACCACGTTCCCAACTGTAAATTAATTCAAACAAAATATGCCAATTTCCCGTATTGTTGTTATTTGAAACAATTATTGAAACATAAAAATAGACAACCAAATCCAGCCTGCCCGTCAGCAACCCATCACCCAACTCTGAATAATGATGGACATCTTCTAGCCCAGCACCATAGCTTCTTATCAGCTTGCCCAAATTATTACAACTTTGAATCAGCTTTTCCACAAAGCCTTGCGACAAAAGAGGAACCACCCTGGGCATGTCAAGCTATAGCCCGCTCAAAAACAAGGAAATTTTTGATCATGCGACATTTCTGGAAGTTGTCGAAAAGGGTGTCGAAATTCCAGCCTACTGGGGCTGCGGGCCTGAGGCATTATTTTTCCCACAGTTTAATGGTAAAACCGCAGCTTGTCAAGCTTAGCACTATCCTCCGGAGGCCATATATACCCTATGTACTCCACTATCAATGGTACAAATCGTGATGGGAGATCAAGCCAATATCACCCGTGTACCCTTTCTGACCCCAACCAATCACGCTGAGCTTTCAAGTGGAGTACTCAATAGAAATCACAAGAAAGTCGAACAGTGTGGTCTTGCTAGGCTTTAAGTTTGAAGAAAAGGACTATCTAGCGAATTTAACCCACCCTCACGCATAAAATCCTACATAAATCGTGATGTCAGTAAATGTGTATGTGAGGTAAAATGAGTCTAACGGTGATCTAGCATTAGGGTAGGTAAGATAACAAACCTTGAGGTCACTCCATTTGACTGAAAAGGCCAAGTTACCAACATATACGCGGTTTTCTTTGATGCTCCGCTTGCTGGCTTCGATTGCCGCCATTTCACGATTCATAGCACGCCGTGCGTGGTCATCGTGCCCCCGCCCTCGGGAGCCATAGCCAGCAGAGCGACCATTTGAATGTGACCACTTGTGATTCGAATCGTCACCGTCTTTAGGATTTCACGGCACGTGAGAAAATTAGTGACATGATGAAAGGATGGAATGAACGGTTTGTGTGAAATTATGAGCTGACCTCGGTCATAGCGGTAACGAGGAGAACGAGAGGACCGACGATCGTGGCGATCGAAAGCAGATCGTGGTGAACGGCTTCTTGATTTCGAACGCCGAGATCTGCGAGGTGAGCGGGAACGAGAGCGAGACCGCCTGGAGCGGCGACTGGAAGAGTTGCGCTAGAGAAGATGCATGGTGAATCGATCAGCGAGTATTGAATAAGGACATGTCTAGTTTGCTTGAGTAACACACGTAAATTTCATCGTCTCTACTTCGGCTGTCATGAGTCCATCGCTCGGATTCCTACATGAATTGTAAAACATTAGATGAACGAAAATCTAACAGAAGATAGGTTTGGGCCGCCGTCCGGAAATTACTTTGTGGGGCGATCCGGCACTGCCATTGGTCATGACGCCTGGTGAAGAAATAGAAATGAGTTTATCAGTGATAACTTGAGCAAGATCGAAATAAGGATGAAGTGAAAGAATGCAGTTACTTGGTTCGGGATTCATTGTGACGACAACAAAGTCAAGTGGCTGCTATGATTGGACAACCAGGGGCGCTTGGAAAATTATAGGACAGCCCCGCATGACAAAGGGGGGAAATCGGGGTTTACGCTGAATTATTTTCTTGTGTCTCTGGAAATGGAATCTTGGGATGTTACACCCAGCTTAACACAAGCCCCTCGGTTTCAGCGCAACCATAACCTCATGTCAAAATCAACATCCACTTCCACCAAAAGTCTTTCAGCGCTCGACTCACTTACCATGCCCCCTTTCAGTTCTATCCCTCCCGACCCTCCTCCTGATATTCCTCTTCCAAGCAAACCAACACCTCGTAAAGACGCCCTTGCTAAACTCATGAGAGCAAGCCGCGCTGCGTCATCCCAGATGTTGGACAACTCAACTAGCATGATGGACATTTGAGGCATGAATGCTCCTGTAAACGTGACCAAGCTTTCCCCCCCTGCCCTGAACCAATTATCCTGACTGAGTCCCCTCTAGTTGGCTTTTTACCGCACATTTTGAATCCAAACCATCAAGACAGTACAGGTAGTGTTGGCCTTGATGCGGCAACAATTTCTATTATTTTGCAACTTAGGGATAATGAAACTCGTCAACAGAAGCAGCAGCAGGTTCTCATTGAACAACTTCAAATCATGAACTCCAGAATTGAATCCCTCAAACTCAACCAGATCACACGTGGAGCAACCTCGATGCGTCTACCCATCCCATGATTCATCTCATATGGGTCTGTAACCGCTAAGAAAAGTGTACACTTTACTCCTCCCGCCTGGAACCATCATCCACACCAAGATTGGCACCACCCCCTTAAAGACACACCCTGTAGCGCCATTGTTGAAAAAACCAACCAGATTCTAGGTAGCCTAAACGCGGGAATTCAAGGCAATAAAGTAGTGGTTAAGGAGTGCGCATTCTTCCTTCAAGAGATGTGAGCTTCAACTCTCAAAACAGGAAGCAGAAGGAGTGGCTAAACAAGAATAAGAATGAGTGGACCAAGCAACTACACCCAGACCTGGAAGCATTACCTAGCACTTACTCAATACTTGCGCATGGAATCCCCCTTGATTTCAACATCCAGGCTCCCAACAGCAAGAACCAATTTTCTTGAGAGAATGAATTTGACATCACTAAGCTCTTCAAGCTCATATTGCTAGGAAGAAACAAAACAAATGCAGGAACCAAACAAGCTGGTACAGTAGTACTCTCATTCATAGATTCTGGTATAACTGACACCTTGATTCACACAGGCCTTTATTTAGAAGGCTGATTTTTCAGAACAGATAGATTTAAAGGATCTACACCTCAATGATTTAAGTGCATCTCAATGGGGCACTTTGGAAAATGGTGTCAATTGCCTGCAAGATGCGGTAAATGTGGAGACAATCATGAAACAAGGGATTTTTTAGCAACAAGTAATGGGGAGGAAAGCATTTGTGTTGTTTTTTGGGAAAGAGGTAAAGCAAAGGAGATATGGACCTCTTACACTCCTTTTGATAAGGAGTGTGGAGCAAAGAAGGACTAGCTTATTTCTAAAAATCACCATAATCATGTATAAAGTACAATCATCACAGACACCCCCTGTTCTCCTTAATCCTAATTTATCTAGCTCTTTTCTTTCTCAAAGCAATGAAGATCTCTTTTCTAGCCCTGATTTGGTGCAGTTTAACTTTCACAAAAGCAGGGTAGTAACAATGAGTATACTTAACAATGAACCAGAGTCATTAGTTTTTCTACCTCTCCAGGAGCCTTATATTAATCTGCTAAAAATTTTTCCTCTTGAACATGAAGCATGGTATACCTTTTATAGTCTGACACATTCACCAACAAAACATGAAGACAAGCACCATAGAGTCATTTACATTAGCAAAATTTTCTGATTTACTGACATATTCATCTTCAATTTCAGCAGTAAATTTTGAATAGGAATCAAAATTAAAATCAGCTAGAAAATCCAATTACTTCTTCTCAATATCTACAACCCACCTGGTACCCTTCACGGAATAAACTCCCTTTAACATTTCCTCATCCACCCAAACAATCACCAAACCCCAACCATAATCTCTATGGACTCCAATCTGATCCACCACCCATCATGGAACCCTGTGGGCTACTCTCACATCCTCAAGGGTTCTTTCTCTCTTTTCAAAATCTGGGGCAAAGGAGGCTTTAGGTCGAATATCAAGCCAGGCTCTCTGACTTTCTTATCAAGCAGAGGTGCCAAAATGATCTTTGATTTAGTCTGGAACAACTTTCTGGCTAGCAAATTTGTCTGGGAAGTTGTAATTTCATCTGATAATCAGGGACCAGACCATCAAAACCTATAATCTCCCTGAATTTCTCTCCCTCTAAAAGAGCTTACAGGAATATCCCTCCACGCTGTAGTGAATTAGACACTAATAAATTCATAAAACAGCTGGAGACTTAAATCAGCCAACTGTTCCCTCATCAACTAATGATAATGATGCTGTTGAAACTGTACTGAAACAATCAATAAATTCTGCATGGTTGGCTCAGGGTAAAACAGTCCGAAACAACCCATCAAAATGCAAGAAATGGTGGGACAATGCAATACCTGACCCAATTGTAAAAATCAGAATCAACAGCCAGTGTTCAATGCTGTTGACCAGCAAACAAGAAGATATTGACAGATTCCACTATTGGAACAACCAGTTCTGCCTCATGTTGAGATATCACTCCTAATTAATGACTCTCACATGTTTCAAGCTCTGTTCTCAAGTTGTAGTTTTGGTCAATCTCAAATTCATAGTCAAAGTCTTGTCAAAATATCAATAAAACTCCTTGCAAAGGCAAGAGAAAAATTGAGCTACTTGATGGAAGTAAGCAGATTTTTCTAATTAAATTTTTATTTAAAAACTTAAAATAAAATTAATGAAAACAATTAATTAAAATTCATTATAAAATATTTGCCTCTTAAAAAGTAACAGACAATAAAAATAACAATAAAATAATCAAGAGAGAATTAAAACAAAGAATTAAATTTTGATTTTAAGAGAAATTTAATTATTAAAATATTTTATTTAAAAATTAAAAATAAAAATAAAAATAAAAATAAAAATAATAATAATATATATATTATTAATTATGAAAAATAAAAATAAAAATATATAATTCATTTAAAATTAAAACTGACGAAATTGAATCATGACATCATCATGATTTGCCTCTTTCTTTTTTTTCAGAATCTTCAAAATTACTTCATGATCGTAATTATTTGTTTTGATTCTTTTCGATCATTTTTATGATCATTTTAACTTTGATGAATCACAATAAGTAATCTTGATTCATCAAGATTACTTATGTGATCAATTTTTATTTTAAAAATAAAAAGACAAGAACTTGTTTATCATTTTATTTTATCTTAAAATTATTTTCATCATTTAAATTAAAAATATAATCATTACTTAAAATTCTTATTCATTATTAAAATAAAGTATTATTTTATAATACTCTTTATTACATTATAAAATTAATTATCTTAATCAATTATAAAATTATCATTTTATCCATTCATCTAAATTTCACCTTTTAGGTAAAACTATTTTCTTTTATAAAAAGAAATTTTTTATTGAATTTAAAATTAAAAAGAAAGAGAGAAAAACTGATATGAAATAAAATATACACTTTTAGTTGTGTAAAATTTGACAAGTCTGTAAGTCTTGGATATGAAACTGAAGGTTGAAAATAACCTTTCAGTACTATTCCTGTCCTTATGTATGTATTTTTTTGGGCTTAAAATGACTCCACAGTCAAGGTTTTACACCTATGGTAGTTATTTTTAAGAGTATCAGTCTTAATAACACCAGTACCACTAGCCAAGTGGTGTCTCTTATGTAGAAGATTGTGATGGCAACCAGCAAGAAACTTGAATGGATAATTTTAAAGATACAAATTATCTTTATTTAGAAATAACAACTCTTAAATGATTTAAGAGGATTTGGAAGTGAAGCGGGGAATAATAAAGCATTGGAAAGCACCTGATTAGGTTGGCTGCATTCAGAGGTGGTAGTCTTGCTGCAACTGCTTTTAAAGAATAATAAATTTAGAGGGGGTTTGGAAATAACTCTACTATAAATATTTATTCTAGTAAGTGGATGTAGAAGATCCACAGGAAAAAAGGTAGAGGGGAAACTCTATAGAATAAGGGGAGAGGCACACAGATATTTATACTTATTTGTATTATCTGAAGACTCTGATAAAAGTGGGAAGAGGGAAAAAGAGGCCCTCTATATATAATCTTTCTAGATTTCAAGGGGAATTCTTAAGTCCTTCCTTTGGGTGCTCTTTGGAATCCAGGGTTGTCATGGATTTAAAATAGAAATCATTTCAATTATCTCTTTCCATTCTCACTGTTGGCATATGTATAGCTAACTTTCAAGAGTGGACAAGATATAGATATTTGAAATGTATTAATAAGGTTATTTCAAATGTCTGAAATTTTATTTGAATTACTCTACATATTTATTATGTATTCATTGTTTAAATTAATGTATAATAGTTGTACATAATTTCTCATTATTTTATGGATTATAATTTATTACTAGGATTTTGTTACATGTAATTAAAGTTCTCTTTGGGAACATGTAAACATTAATTTTGAGTTTTTGCCTTTTTGTCTTTTATTCAATTCATTAAGGCATCATTGGTATATTTTTAAGCCCCTTTTTGAGTGTTTTGGTTATTTTGTAGGCTGTCTGGATACTATTTGTATCTCACAGGCCCACAAAGTCTAGTATACGTAGCATATTGAAGTTAAAATAGTAAAGTAGTTCTTCTTGTGTTGAAGTAAAAATAGTCTTCTATTGAAGTGAAAAGTAGTCCTTCTGTGTTGAAGTAAAAGTAGTCTTCTATTGAAGTAAAAAAATAGTCCTTCTTGTGTTGAAGTAAAACCATGATCTTGTTAGAATCAAATTGTATATTGATTATTTTAAATACTATAAGTGTAGGTTTATAAATAATTAAATAAAAAAACATTGATTCAGAAAAAATCTCTTCCTTCTGCTGAGTCATTCCAAGTGATGTGTCACTTTTCTCTCCTCCTTTCTCTTCAAAAACTTTCTACTTTCTTCATCATCACCCAGTCAGTTGAGCATTTGGCTATCTTGTTAATTTTTCTCCTTTAAATCTTAATCCCTTGAGTCAAAAATTCTAAACCTCAAAGCTAAAAAACTCAAAAAGAACCAGTGGCAAGCCTTTCTGGCTAACATGGACTAAACTTCAATTTTCCAAGCTTTCAAGTACACTCAACCACATAGCGGATGTGGTATACTCCCATTGAAGTCAGAAAATGGGTCAATCACTTTGGACAAGGATAAAATTGCTGTCCTGCTATTTAAGGGAACTTCTTTTGTGAATGATAGTTGTAATGTAGCAGATATCCCTGAAAAACAACAGGATAAGTTTGTAATTTTTGGAAAAACCCCTCTGGAAGAAACACACCAAACTCTCAGAAACCTTGCACAGAAGAACACCAGTGGACCGGATGGTATCCCAAAAAAAAACCCTAATGCTAAGTCACTCTATTATTGAAAATTTACTGACTAGTTTATTTAACCAATGCTTAGAATTTTCTTACTCCCTGCAGAATTGGAAAATAGCTACAACTGTAATTATCCACAAATTTAACAAAACAGACTACACAAACCCAGGGGCCTACAGGGCCATTATGTTGCTGAACTCAATTAGTAAAGTATTTTAAAGTATTATTGATAAAAGAATCTCTTTCTGGGATGAAACTAAACAGGTTCTCCCTGAAGGCCACATGGATGGCCTTAGAGGGTGCGGTGGCAATGTTGCCGTCTTGGCCTTAGTGATGTGGATTCACCGTAAGTGGAAGGAGGTCAAGGTAGTGTTGGGGTTATTTCTTGATGTCAAGCCTGCTTATCCATCAGTTTTCCCATCAAGACAGGTCAACTCTATCAGGGTAAAAGGCTGCCTGGCTTACCTGTAGAAGATCATTGAAAGTTTCCTTTCAGCTTGCAAAACAAAAATTAAGGCTGGGAAAATACATCTCCAAAACATTGATAAAGTGTTGCCACAGGGCTCCCCACTCTCAGTTATTTTTTATATTTTGTATAATTCAGAATTTTTGCTAAAAAAAAATCTCTTTTGATGAAAACCAAGTGTCCTTGAGTTTCATTGATGATGTGGTTCATGTAGTGGCAGGACAGGATCTAGGCAAAGCAAAAAAGAGGCTCATTAGTTTAGGGAGATCCTCCTTGGAGTGGGGTGAGACTCACGGTACTTTGTTTGATTGTGCTAAGGCAAAATATATGGTATTCACTAATACAAATATAGCTAAGTCCGATTTCTTATTTGACTCTCAGGTTTTGCCTCCACTCAAGGTAGTGAAAATGCTGTGTATTTGGTTTGAGGAAAAACTTAATTTTTGTAGAAACTTAGCACAGGCTAAAAAGGTAGCGGATCAGAATCTGGACCAAATTCAAACAATTGGGAAGGCAAAATGGGGCTTCAAGGAAAAGAAAAGAGGGCTACTGGTGGCAACCGTCATAACAGCAAGGATTCTATATGGAGCTCACATTTGTTTTACCTTATAAAATAGAGCTAAGGTCACTGATATGTTGAATTGAATTAATAACTCTGCAGCTTGTTTTGCCTTATGTTGCATCCACATGGCTCCCATTAAATACCTCTGGAAGTATCAACCTTTCAAAGACATAGTGAAGGTGGTATGGAATAAAATAGCTAAGTTTTTCTTGCATGAAGTTTGTCAAACCACCTTCCTGAGGACCAAGTGTGAAAATAAAATAACTTTGGACCTGTTGAATCCTACTGTTAGGTTCCCTAATCCGGCTCCGGTGAATGATGCGCAAGAATATCTCTCAAAGGTCAAGTTACACTATATAGAACGGGTAGTGTTTTTTCTAGAAGATGTCCCTCTGTGGGACACCCCAACAATTTCAACAGATTTAGGTCTACTAACAAAGTGTTGAGTTTTTAAGGCTTAGGATGAAGCCAGGGGGCTTCTTTCCCAACCATTTCTTATGCTTCTACACACCCGTGGAGGTGGGATTCTGTTGAGCGCGCGGGGTGGGCCGCAACACGTGAAATATCACGTGAAAGGCCCAAATCCAGCGCGCTGGAAACTGGTTGGGCCTCCCGTGTCCCAGACGGGAAAGAAATGGACGATGGCTCATCGTCCGTTTCTTTCCCGCGGGCCAACCACCCTGCTGGACCACCAACCCAGACGGGAAAGAAATGGACGATGGCTCATCGTCCGTTTCTTTCCCGCGGGCCAACCACCCCGCTGGACCACCAAAGGGTGCTGTGTGGTAGAAAAACCACTGGTTTTCCGGCATGCGTGGTGCGGACGCACACCACCACCCAAGGCAGGTCGCATCCACGGGCTCAACGAATGAGTCAGCCTTCGGTTGACTCGTTTGCTTGCGTGGAGCCAGCCACATGGTTTCAAATTTTGCTGGCTCCTCCAAAATTGGATCATTCTTTTTTTTATGCTCTCTTCCTCAGAACCTTCCTTAAACCGCCCAAAAAAAAACAGTGATTTCCGATTGAGCAAAAACAAAAAATATGAGAATTTTTGAGAATGAAAAAATAAAAAACAATGAAATTGAAAAAAAAAAACATGAAGAGAGCATAAAAAACATGAAGAGAAAGAATGATAGAAAATAAATTCTCAAAAACATAATGTTCTTAGCATAACGTGGGAATGAAAATGAAACTAACAAAAAAAAATTTTTTTTTTTTTGTCTAACTTGTATGTTGGTTTGTTAGTTTTTTTTTTTTTTTGAAGTAATATTTCTTTTTACATAAATAAATAAATGAA
>KN362541.1:0-11645 GCA_000785685.1 Uromyces viciae-fabae | reverse complement strand
TGCCAACAGTTCATGCTGCATATGAACTTGACCTTACCTATAATCTCAAGAATGAGAACAATTTAACTATTTCACGCTAGATTTAAACTGTAAACGACACTCTGCCAAAAACATTTACAAGGCTTTGAAGGAAACTCTGGCAAAAAAGATGATCAAGATTGATACAATTAATGCTGTTGTTACTGACTCACCCTCAGTGATGTTGAAGTTTCGAGTATGTTAGGTTTTAAGTTATGATTTGTGAAATTTCCTTAATCTTATTACCTCTTCTGATTCTCTCTTTTTACCCGTTTTTTTTTTTGTTAAATTTAGAGACTGATCAATACTGATCATCCTCACATACTGAAGGTTCACTGCGCTCTCCATGTCTTCAACTTGATTGCAAAGCAAATCATCGGTCATCTGATTATGGAGGAAGTCATCAAAGGAAACAAGATTCTTGTCAACTATTTCACTACATCCGGATTTTGGCGCGAACACCTAAACAGCTGGCGAATAAAAAATGATGTCAGTCATGGCCTTTCAACCTTATGTGAAACACAATGGTACTCGATGGCAAAGGTTTGCTTAGGAGTGGAATCACATGAAGATGGCTTCAAGTACTGCCTGGAAACTCTAGATGACCCTTCAATGGATAGCCCATCAATGACAAAGGCTGTTATCAAAGTGATCAAAGACCGAGATCACTTCACATCAAAATCGGTACTAGTCAAGCTTCTTCTGCCGGTTGTTGATGCTATCGCTTCTCTAGAGTCAAGTCATACTACTCTTGCAAGTATCTGGAGCACAATTATTGAAACATACCGAACAATTCAAGCAATCGAGGTATATTCAAGATTCCAGCCATTCAAGGACCACTGTATCAGTGTTTTAGCCAACCGAGTTGGAGTTTTTCAAGATAACATTTACATCATTGCCTTCTTTCTTCACCCGTCCTATCGAAAGGTTTCTGTATCACAAAAACATTCCTTTACCGATATTGGGATTATGATCCTTGAAGTGGCCAAAACTTGGCATTTCACCCGATCGGAGGCCCTCCAAATCCAGACATCAATCAACCGCTACTATAACAATCTCTATCCATTCAATGTGAAGATGTCTGAAATCGAGAAGAACAAAATTCCACTGGACTATTGGATGACAGTACCGTGTACTCCCGAAGCAACTGGCCTAAAAAAACTAGCCATTCAAATGATGGAAATAGTACCTCACGCGGCTGGGGTTGAAGGCCTTTTTTCCATGATGAATTCAATCAAGACAAAATCACAAAATCGAATGCACCCCTCTAGTCTCAAAATGCTTGCTCAGCTCAAACTTCACATGGTCCAAGGTAGCAATAATAGAAAAAGAAAAGACTCAGAAAACTCCAAATCAGCGATTGAGAGCTCAAAATATGATGACATGAAAGCTTATGACTATTTTCAAAATCCTACCGACTTGGAGGCTTTTGAGCAAGGTGAACTCAATAACGATGCCTCTCTTGTCTCTACATCCAGGGAAAATGCCTGGATGGAGACCATGTTTGATTTTGATCTTTGGGAGAAAGATAATCATATCAAACATCCCATTGTGGTCACCGATGAGGAGTCAGCTCAAGATCCGGACTGTGACTGGGACCCAATAGATGTTTGGGTCCCAAACGAGTGAAGCCAACTCATCAAAGCTTCTTTGTCTTTTATTTTTTTTATATAAACCAACCATTTAACAATGTAATTTTTTTTCACCAAAGACGATTCAAAAAAAATTCAAAAAAGCAACTTGTACGGTGTATGTTACAAAAAAGCAAAAAAAGGGGTGTTGCAAAAAAGCAAATAAAAAAGGATGTATGTTACAAAAAAGCGAAAAAAAAAATTCTCATACCATTGCCTTAATAAAAATGAAAAAAAAAAAATTGTATGTTACAGCAGAGTCAAAAAAAACTTATAATACTGTTGCCCTGGCGCCCCCACCAAAGGGCGCGCCCCAGTGGGCTTGGAAAAGGCGCCGCTTGGCGCCTGTCAGCTCAAAGGTGGCGCCGCCAACCCTAGTGTAGTTACAAAGTTTGATATTTTACTGGAAAATGAAAACTATGATTTTGCTACAAAAACTATGATAAATTCAAGTATAGTAACTATAATTCAGAAATGAGCGCACCTAAACATAACAACAAAAATAAATAAATAAACAAAAATAAATAAATAAACAAAAATAAATAAATAAACAAAAATAAATAAATAAACAAAAATAAATAAATAAACAAAAATAAATAAATAAACAAAAATAAATAAATAAACAAAAATAAATAAATAAACAAAAATAAATAAATAAACAAAAATAAATAAATAAACAAAAATAAATAAATAAACAAAAATAAATAAATAAACAAAAATAAATAAATAAACAAAAATAAATAAATAAACAAAAATAAATAAATAAACAAAAATAAATAAATAAACAAAAATAAATAAATAAACAAAAATAAATAAATAAACAAAAATAAATAAATAAACAAAAATAAATAAATAAACAAAAATAAATAAATAAACAAAAATAAATAAATAAACAAAAATAAATAAATAAACAAAAATAAATAAATAAACAAAAATAAATAAATAAACAAAAATAAATAAATAAACAAAAATAAATAAATAAACAAAAATAAATAAATAAACAAAAATAAATAAATAAACAAAAATAAATAAATAAACAAAAATAAATAAATAAACAAAAATAAATAAAGTAAAAACAATTAGAGCACAATAAAACAAAAATACCAAAAGAAACAAAAACACCAAAAAATAACTTAATGTAATGACATAAAAAAATATTTCAAAAGACTTATAAGCTCATACTCAAGTAATATTTCAAAAGACTTACACTTAACAATGGCACTCACAATTTTAAAAGACAAAATATAGGATAATATTAATTATTGAAATTAAAAATCAAATAAGATATTAGTTCTCTTTAAGCAAGTTTCACCAACATGTCACATATTTCACCGCTTCAAATCAAAGCACAATATTTCCTAAACTAAAAACGAAAACAATTAATTCAAAAATAAAAACTTCATCAAGTCAAACGTCGAACTTAGAACATATCAATCTCAAGAGATCTTACTCCCTCTCTTCTCATCATCTTAAAACTTAATCAATCGACTAGCTCTCAATCAACTCAGTTTCTTCACCTCAATCAACTCAACTTAACAATCTACCCAAGTCTTTCAATCATATCTATCTTTCCTCAGTGTGGAGTTTGTTTTGTTTTGTTTCTTTATCTTTTCATTTCTTTCAATTTAAAAATGTTTTGCTTTTCAATATTAAAATATTAAAATATTAAAATATTCTAATCTGTTCTTCTTTTAGTTTGCTACTCTTTGTGATTCCAATCTTTAAAAATAAATTTTGTCGTTTTAACCACGTTAGGTATCTGCCCGAATGGCTTAGGCCCAGAATCTACCAGAAAGCAGACCTTTAGAAAATTTTGTACAGGCCTGTGTTGAGACAAGGCGCGAAAAAATAAACCGGTTTTTGGTCTGGGCTGCAATCAATTTTCCTTTTCTCGTTTTTGATGTACTTGACAGCAAAACCTTCACAAATATTTGGAAATTTCTAGAAGCCCAAGAAAAATAAAGGAATTTGATATTCAAATGTTGTTTCAAATCAATATACTCCACTGGAGTATCTAACGGAATATACATTTCTAAATTTTGTTGCTGTGAGAAAAATACAGATGTAAGGGATGGATAGAAAGAAGTTTTCTTTTAAAAGGAGGATTGGATAGTCTCATGAAAATGGTAATAGCGAAAATAAATAGTTTATGTACATTTTCAGGAAAACCGGATCTTTTTTAGCTTTGACCTAACCTGGATGAAAGACCTCCGGCTATTTTCCAAAGAAAAACAGTGATATAATAATAACAAAAGGTGAAATTAATTTACATCCGCCTATTTTTTCAAGTCAGCTTTTTGACGTTTGACACGCGACATGAAGGAGCACACTCTCTTGTTTTTCATTTGGCGTGAAAGTGGGGGTGGTATATAACTGTCTCTTTTTCAAGTTGTAAAAGGCGTCGCACCAAAGTTAACTGTATCCTGCAAAGTACGCATCCGTCATACGGCTGAGTCGCAACCCCATTCGAAAGTCGAACTCGGATTAACCAATGAATCGATTTCCATCTTGAAATCAAGAGCAGTGTTTTCCTCGGGAATTCTAACGTAACATAGATCACTATTAAGTTTGTCACTAGGTGCCGAGACGACATCAGATTCACAAGAACCGGAGCGATTTACCTCACTATCCACTTGGGAAGATTGAGGTGAAAATTCATCCACCATTGGTGCACTAGAAAGTGACGTTGAAGTTTCGATACTCTGATTCAAAGGTGAAGAAAAAGATTGATCTAAGTTTAATAAATCATTAGGTTGAAGAAATAAAGATTCTAAAAAATTAGGTAAGATCCAAAATAAATCCGAAGATGATGATGGTGAATTAGCTTCTTTAATATTGTATCCAGTATTCCTCCCTGTAATTTCACTTGGTATATTATTTTCATCGTCAAAAGTAACTGAAGAGCCATCCCAAGAAAACAGTTCAGTTGTGAGGCTACTTCTTGAGCTTTGTGTCAGTGTGTCATGATTTTCAATTAGTTCGGGTGATTTTGGCTGTTGAACGGAATATGTTTTCAAATCCTTAGAGCGAATTCTTTGCCAGATCCACATCACGCAATCATTTGCTAGTCCATTGCGATCCAAATCACCAGTGAGATTTCCATTCTGACCGAGTTTTGGGCAGTAGACCAGAGCTGATTCTGTGGAAGCTAATGATCCATAGAGGGTATGCACACCCTCAACGAGGCTATAAGCTTCCTATAGTTATCAAAAAAAAAAATCTTGTTAGCTTGGATCCATGAAATTTAATCAATTTTTTTAGCTACCTGGGAACCATGAGCTATTAATACGGGAATCTTGATCTTGTACGCATTTAAATGCAGCTTCTCAATAGCATTACTGATATTTGGTGAATAATTGACTGTTTTGATTGTTTTAGAAACTCGCGTAAGCCCTAGACATTAAAACAACAAGAGAAGAGGTGAATAAATTATGAACCGGTGTTGTGCATTTTTCTTTCAGAAGTAAGATGTAGTCTTCACCTCGTTTGAATGCACCATTTTTTTTAGCTTCAACAGTGCTTGGCTCTAGTGTAGGACCAATGGCGATGATACCATGGATTTCAGGAAACGAGCCCAATCTATTGAGAACATCAGATTCCTGTCTTGCTCTTCGTGAGTTCTTATTTCGACTTTCATAGCCTACAAAGACTGTACTGCAAAAGTTTCGAAATTTCTCCATGAGGGAGCGTGAAGGCACCACCAGGGTAGAACTGGTGGGAATGGATAAATCTCCGAATGAGACATATGGTTCTGAGAAGGCACTTGATTGATCAATTTCAACGGGATAAGAAAGTGCCACTAGGGCATTGTGACCCATACCCAATAAGAAGATAGGTCGTTTTGAAGATGAATTAATTTCTAAACTTTTGAAGTTAAACTGCATTTCTAAACTTTGATCTTTTGATTTGACATCTTGAAGTACCATTGCTACTAGGCAAGTTTGGTGGCCTACGTCATAATTGGGATCCGTGCTTTTTAAGTAAACTTCTTCGTGTTTATCTATTTTAGGAATAATAACTCTATGTCCTGTGTGTATGAATGTAGCTATCAATGGTGGAATCTTCACCGCGCCGGTCAACGGAGCATCTGGTAAATATAATCTTAAGAGTTGAAAGAAAGTTGGAATATGAGAAAAGGGCATGGAGATAGGATCAAAATTTCAATCAAGCTTACATGTCTGCCTTGATATCATTTTGAGCTAGATTCTGACGCCGATATATCTAGAAAAATAGGAAGATGATGGTAAATCTTTAGGACACTTGATAAAAGGTTTTACAGATTGAAGATATACTTGATAACCAATATCGCCCAATTTGTGAGAGTGAGCGACACAACCTTCAATTTCTACCATTACACAGCCGCACAAGGGAATAACCAGCATATGGATTGGCGGGAGAGAAGCGTGTAGATAGGTTGTAAGGGAGGGAGTATTTTTTTTCATACTCCTTGTACAGATTGACCATAGATAGATGATCATTTTTTGAATGAATTTAAAAAATTTAAATATAATATTTCTTGAAACTGGAACTGATGTTTTTTCAGTTGCTACTTGGGATGATGAAGGTTTGATTGATAAAGATTCAAAATTTGATTTCCTTTCTATGAATTCCATTTGTGTATATTCGCTACAATAGCTATTAGTACCAGAAGGTTGGTGGATGGGTAAATGGATTTGAGTCAGAGGAATATAGGCTGAGAAAATTTCTGATGGAACTCGAAATTTTGAATCCAACTTAGCCGGAAGTGGATTAAATTTACATGTTGTAGTATTCATATCTAGTGATGGTGGAGAGTTTTCTGCATTGGATGGGTACCCTTGGCTAGATAGTTCTCTGTGATGAAGGTGTACTGGAAGGGTTATCGAAGAATGATTCAAATGCATGAGATTTGAAGACAGCTGATGCTTCCTCAGATCCTTGACACCGTGCATACTCGCCATACTCTCTGGAAAAACAGGTGGAGGGCTCATTTGCTGTTCTGAACGGGAGTCGGAGATGTTATAATTGGTTTGATGTACCATTTTGCTGAGAAAGAATAAGCTTTTTAATTTTTTATTTAGTTTGATGATGGATGATGAATGAGTCTTCTCGACTTGCGATGTCAACTTTCATTCACAATCTGAATGAGATGGACCAATGCCAAAGAAATAGAGCGTCGTTTTAAATACTCATTCGACAAGAATCAATACCAGAGAAAAGCGGACAAAACGTTATTATGACTACTCTAACTAGTCCAATTAGATCTGTCCGGTGAAATTCAAACATGATGAGGGCGAGTGTTGGATCACTGTTACTAGATAAAACTGACATTGAGTTTGGTTGGATGGGGATGAAAGCACAAGTGATGGCTGGATTTTCTGACCATCCAGCCTGCCAGCTCTGCAACGTTGATGAAATCTTTCAACTAAGCACAAATGCTCGTCGAAAGGTTTTTAGAATGGCGGGCGAAGGAGGTTAGTTGAGGGCTTGATCAAGCTCAATCAAGCAATCAGCCCGGTTCACGCAGCGATTTCATGTTTGAACATAAAAACAATATGCAATCTTTCCACCGAGCTTAGATGCATCCTATGCATCCTCCACGCCGAGGACGGACCACGGCAGGAGAAGGCTCTAGATCTAGGATCTAGGGCCGATGTTCAACTTTCTGCATGGGCGGTTTTTAATAATTAACACTGACAGCATAATATTGCATTCAAGTCAACCAACCAAATTTGAATGGATTGAGCTCATCTGATTAAATACACATTTAAGGGGGCTGCATTTACTATATCACATCAGCTCACCTCAACCAATTTTAAATTGGACATGCCGGCAGTGTTAAAATCATCAAGTATTTTCAGTCTATCAGCTCAAGTAACTGTCTATAGTCAGAAAGCTGTACAATTTTGCTCTGCATATGCTTGATTGGACACAATGTGCCAACAAAGTGATGTGTAAAACTATGCTGGTGGAAAAGGCATGTAGTGTGAACCTGGCATGGACTGGTTAAAGAATCTTTTATTTTTCACAGCTTAGTATAGTAACATTACAATCAACCCATATGTACTGATAAAATAAACGCAAGATTTGGTTCACAACACAATCTGAAATTCATACATCATGAAACAGTCACAATAGAAATTTAATATGAATTCTTCAAGGGGGAAGAGCATAACACAAAGCCCTCAGATTCCAACATGTTAAAATAACTATATATTTTAATTTAATAAAATATTTGAATGAATAAAAATTAAATAAATATAAAAATAAAATCAATCCTTGCCAAGGCAAGAGAAAATAGGCGCTTGTAAGCAGAACCAATGTTTTATTCTTTTTATTAAAATAAGGAAAAAAGAATTATAGAATAAAAATTAACAAAAAGTATTCATTTTTATTAAATAAAATAAAATTTCTTCTACAAAAGTCTCAGAGAACAAATTAATAAAAAGACTTTATGTGCAAAAAAGAAATTAAAATAAAAAAGAAATTAAAACAGTGAGTTATTAATTTTGAAATTAAAATTAATTTATTTAAAATAAAAATAAATTAATGGTTAAAATTAAAAATAAAGAATTCAAACTTAAATGTAAATCATGACATAATTGACCATGATTGATTCAAAACCAATCATGACATAAAATGATGTCATTATCTGCCTCTCTTTTGAAGGAAAATGAATCCAGTAATTCATTTTTGTACATTACAATAAAAAAATCATAAAAATCACAAAAAAATTAAATTAAAAATTAAAAATTAATCAAACAAAGCAGATTTGATTAAAATCATTAAAAATTATCTTAAAATTTATTAGAATTTATTTTCATATTAAAATCAATTTTATTTTAACTTATACTAATCTTATCATTATTATCAATATCAAAATCAGTCAATAAAAATTGTTTTATCATCAATTTTTATTTTATTATTAAAAATTACTTTATATTTTATTTTATTTTAGAAAATTTATTAAAAATATTTGATATCTATTTTCACCTTTTTAGGTAAAGATTAAAATTCATTTCTATTTTCTTTTTATGATTTCATTGTATTCATAAAAAGAGAGAGAAAACTTATATGCAATTAACTTTTTAGTTGTGCAAAATTTTACACAACAGACCTCCATCATCTCACCTTCCTACACAGTGGGTGCTATTCCACCCAGCAAAGACATGGTGTCCAACATGTATACCACTTCGTTTCACGCGGCTTTTAACCAACCGTATGCTTACCTTCGGGAAGACACTATTGAGACGAGGGGTTTCCCCAACCTCCTGAACCAGCAAATGCCATCCATGCGGCTGTCCACACCGTCAAATTCGCTGTTGAGATAACTGTGTGCTTCATTTGTCTTTTCTTTCTTTTTAGTTCACATGTCACCTTTCATTCTTCTCATCTGTGATATGTTCACTAGCTTGTATTTAGTCTAGGCAGTGGTAGCGGTCAGATTTCTTTTTCCTCACCTGACCACTATCATTCACCTAGTTATATTCTCTTTCTTTCTGTTGTTTCTCTTTGTTCTTTTCTCCTTTTTTTCCTGACCTGACCACTATCATTCACCTAGGTTCACCTCATCAGGTTATGAGCCCGCCTAAAGGCCAGGACTTTGATTGATTTTTTTCCCCTCTGCGTGTGTGTGAACCTTTGTTGGTCCAGGAAGCTTCACCTGTAAAATGAGCGAATCCGTGACTCTCAACAACGTCCAGCCAGCTCTACATGTATCTGGAATTGAACAACTTGAATTTCTGGATTCTGATTCTAACTATCTTGACTGGTCTTTTGTTGTCAAACTTCACCTCAAAGCAACCAAAGTCAGCTATTTCCTTAAACCTGTTGATGTAAAGAATTGATCTCTTACTTGGAAGGAAGATAATATATCCGTTTGCTCTGTTATCTCCCGTACTGTTCACCCATCCAACTATTGCTACATCCGAGAATTCAAGAGCGTTGCGTACAGCATGTGGCATTCTCTTCGCCGTGCTCATCAAGATAACTCAACCGGGGGTATCATGTACTACCTCAGGAAACTCATCCTTTCACGACTTGAGGAGGATGACATCGAGGCTCACATTGAGAAAACGAGCTCCTTTGCCAAACAACTCAACTCGCTTGTTACCAAGGAAAGACCGCTTTCCCCGGACGATATCTGATAATTTTATTGGTCTTAAAAGAAGTCTTTATTTCAGTAAAAAGAATGAGAAATAAAGAATGAAAGACAGTAAATGAAATCACCTTAAAAGAACAGGAAAAAGGATAAAACTGAGAGCAGAAAGGTGAAAAGAAGAAATAAGATAGAGCAGCAGGAAAGAACTGATGAAGTGAATGAAAGATGGTCAACAAGTTGTTTCATAAGTTTAAAGATAAGTAAAAAGAATAGAAACAGGAAAAATAAGAACCTAGAGTCTTGAGCCTGAGTTGATATGATCTCAATGAATGGCAAGGATGATGTGAAAGAACAGCCTTGACAAGTGAGACAAAGAAAAATAAAAATAAGAAAAATGAAAATGAAATACAACACTTATACTCTAAATTTAGAGTATGCACACCAAAACATAACACACCCCCATGCACTTAGTCGGAGGATAAGGGCATTCCCGCTTGAAGTATCCGAAGGGCTTTGAGTATGGACGAACGTCCAACAGATTTGGTCAAGAAATCGGCAAGCATTCGATCCGATCTTGTGTATTCGAAGTCAATATTTTTGGCGATTACTTCTGATCTAATGAAGTGGTATCGCAAGTTCATATGCTTCGTCTTGAAGGACAAATGATTTAATTTGTTTTTGGCCAATAAGATGGCAGCTTGATTATCTTCATGAATGATGAATGGTAACACGATATCTAATTCTAGATTACAAAAGAACATTTTCAACCAAATTAGTTCTTTACAAAGATCAGAAATCGCTATGTATTCTGCTTCAGTCGACGATAGAGATTCAGTCAACTGTTTCTTGGAGCGCCATGAGATTAAGTTGTCTTTCCAAAGGATGAGATACACAGACGTTGATCTACTCGTGATGGGACAACTAGCCCAACTAGCATCAAAATAAGATGAAATGATTTGATGTTGAGATTGTTTGTTGCTGATAGTTATTCCAAAGTCTTTAGTTCCTTTCAAATATCGTAGAGTATGAATAGCAGATTCCCAGTGTATAATGCCCGGTTCTTTTAGGAATTGAGATAGACATCCCACAGCAAAAGTGATGTCGGGTCGAGTTGTAACGCTGAGATAATTGAGGGCGCCGATCAAAGATAGAGATTCAGTCAACTGTTTCTTGGAGCGCCATGAGATTAAGTTGTCTTTCCAAAGGATGAGATACACAGACGTTGATCTACTCGTGATGGGACAACTAGCCCAACTAGCATCAAAATAAGATGAAATGATTTGATGTTGAGATTGTTTGTTGCTGATAGTTATTCCGAAGTCTTTAGTTCCTTTCAAATATCGTAGAGTATGAATAGCAGATTCCCAGTGTATAATGCCCGGTTCTTTTAGGAATTGAGATAGACATCCCACAGCAAAAGTGATGTCGGGTCGAGTTGTAACGCTGAGATAATTGAGGGCGCCAATCAAAGCTCAATAGTTTTGATTCAATTTAGAAAATTCCGCAATCTCTTGTTTTGAAGCCTTGACAAGTTTCTGTCAAAATAATTCTTTTAAGAAAAGAAAGATTAATTACAAAGAATTTTGTAAGTTAAAATTTACAATAAAAATCTGCATGAATCAATTACGCAGAATAATTAATTAAAATATTTATTTTTTAGGTTTGAACAAATCACCTAAAAGATTATAATTATGACAATTTTTACCACCAAAATAACAGGTGAAGATTTTTTCATTTGAAATCATTATTAATTCAAAAATAAGAAAAATAATTATGATTCAAAAACTAATTATTTTTCTATTTTATTCTTTTTAATATTTATTTAATTAATACGAAAATAATTATTCTTTTTAATATTTATTTAATTAATACGAAAATAATTATATTTTTAAATAATTATTTTCATGATTTTTAAT
>JNCO01006507.1:0-12973 GCA_000785685.1 Uromyces viciae-fabae | reverse complement strand
ACCACCACCGTCAGAAACAATTTTCTTGATGAGTCTTTTTGTTTGATTTTCAGCAAGATTTTTAAATTCTATAAATTCTTCAAAAGTATCTGATTTTTGTTTAAGAAATTTGACGTTTTTGTATCCAGAGAATTGATCAACAATAGTAAGAAAGTAAAGAGCACCACCAGTTGATTGAACAGAAAAAGGGCCAACTAGATCCAAGTGTATGACTTCAAGAAGATCTTCAGACTTTTCAAAGTGATTTGAGAATGATTGCTTAGTCATTTTGCAGAGGGAACAGGTTTCACAAGTTGCAGGTGAGTTTATTCCAGGAATAATCTGTTTGAGATACTTATCACTAGGATGTGCTAGTCTCAGATGCCATGAATCAGGGGAACAAGAAGACAAATAACTAAAAGCAGAATTCATTTCACCAAAAGAGATATCAGAAAGCTCAAGAAGATTGTTAGAGATTTTTCCTGACAAGTAAAAAGAATTATCAATTTTAACAAGGACATGCCCTTTATTACCAGACTTAGTGATCATGATTTGATTATTGAAAAGATTTGATAAAGAAATAAGAGATCTAGTGTGTCCAGGAACATAAAGCGCATTTTCAAGAGTAAGTTGTTTTCCAAGATTATTCTTCAATAAGACAGTTCCTTTTCCAGTAGCAATAAGAGTATTATTTTTGTTGCCAGTTTTGATATTTAAGTGAACAGGAGTCAAGTGAGAAAAACATTCCTTGAAATTGATCATTTGATGACTAGCTCCAGAATCTAATACTGTTGGTTTCATCACGTCAGAACTAGCCAATAAAAGTGTTGGAGGATCAGCTTCAGCAATATGATTTTAAGGCGCAGTGAGATGAGAGCTGGGTTGATCATTAGCAGGTTTTGGACGTGTTTCAGGATGAAGTAACCAGCAGTTGGACTCAGGATGAAGTGCTTTAGGATTATGCCAGCCAGGTTTACATGGATTTTGAACTCTTCTCTTATTGTTATTGTACTTCTTAATTATGATTCTCATACAAAGCAGTAGCAGGATTGGATTCAGTTGGAGCATTCTTAGTTTCAGTTTTGTTGATTCTAGACTCTTCAAGATAGACAATTTCTTGTAATTTATTTAAAGTTGCTTCAGGATCCTTGATGATTTCTTCATTCATAATCATGGAATCTACATCATTCCACATATCAGATGATAGTTTGGATAAAATAGTATAACATAATATATCATCAGGAACTCCAAGTTGAACAACAGCAATATCAGTCATCATTTTTCTACACTCATTAATATAAATCTTTAAGTCTTGTTTCAATTCTAATCCCATAAATTTTAACCACAGTCTTCCACGGTTGTTGAAAGATTTTGAGGCATATCTATCATTAATTTTGGACCAAATAAGTAAGGGATCTTCATCAATGTCAGGGGTGATAACAGCATCAAAGGCAGATTCTCCTAAGTGTCTCATGATTACATCCACAGCTTGAGCTCTCTTTTTGTCATCAGATGCCCTAGCAGCAGTAGAAAGTTCTTCAGGTTGAGTTTTGAGACAGACTTGTAAAATTTCTTTTGCCTTGAGATGAGCTTTCATTCTTGATAGCCATTGAGGAAAATTATTGTCATTGAGTTTAGGTATATTAGACTTTTCATCAGATTCAGACATATTTGTAAATTTTTATGTAAAAAAAAATTGATTTTGATTATATAACAAGATGAGTGTGAAGTTCTGTTGCCCTAGTAGCGACGATAAAAGGAGGAAAATCCTTGAGCGAGGTGTATTCGAACGTATGTTCGTTCGGAGGATAAACACAATTAGGAGGATTTTCCGAGATGTAAATCGCTAGCGACTAGACTACGGTGCGGTTATTATCCAGATATCGTTCGGAATATTATAGCGATATCGGATATTGACTGGAAATCTGTAAAATTTCAGTCTAAAAAGGTTTGATTTCAATAAACAACAAAAAAAAAAATAAGACAGAAAAATAGAAATAATAAAGAATGATGAAAAGGAAGAAATAACTAAAAAGGGCAACAGCAAGATAAAGATGACTAGAGATAAGAAGAAGAAGAAAAACAAGTGTAGTGCAAAACTAAAAATAAAAATAAAAATTAGTAAAAATAGGAATAAAAATAATTAAGAAATAAAATTTGAGATTAAATACCAAGAGAGGCCTTTATAAGAGGCAGTTGCACTAGATTCCTTGTTGAGATGAGTCTTGAGAGTGAATAATAATAAAAAGCGTAGAAAAAGTGATGATGTGGAAGTAAGAGTGTGAAATATTGGTGAAATGGATGTGAAATGTGAAAAAGTAAAAATGAAGAAATAAAATAATAAAAAGAATGAAAATAAAGAACAAATTAAATTAAATTAAAATAAGAAAAATCAAACTTCAATTCCAACAGTCCCATCCACCTCCTCTGTTCCCCCTTGCTTTTAGCTGATGCCCTCATCGGCTTCAATCGTTTACTTCGACAAAGAGTGGGTTCCGCCCCAACGCTATGTTGTTTTTAAGCAGATAGATTCCTTGAGATGATCAATTAAGAATGAAGAGAAGGTTTTGAACGAGGAGTGTGAAAACTGGGAGCTGATGTTTAATGAATGAAAAGACTCTAACTCAATGATTTTTATTTCAAGTGAGAAAAAATGAGAAAAAGAAGAATGACATGTCACACAGATGTGACATGTCTACAAACATAATAATGAGAAATAATAATAATGAAAAATAATAATAATGAAAAATAATAATAAAGAAATAATCTGTAACACTAATAATGGAGACAGGACTAAATATGGTTCATCTGAGACACAACAAGGAATCAGGACTAAATAAAATTAACCTAAACAACTACCATGTATTTAGACTAAAGTGACTATAAAATTAGAATAAACAACTACCATGTATTTAGACTAAAGTGACTATAAAATTCATCTCAATATAAATAACAATGTTATGAATAAAGAGTACTAAAAGAACTAATATAACTAACTACCATGAATTACATTAGATAATAAATAAGACCACTAATGTAACTACTACCATGAATCACATTAGATATTTAAATAATCCACTAATGAAAATGACTACCAAGATTAACATTAGAGGAATAATCAAAAACATAAGACTACCAAGTTATGTTTTTGATAAAAACTACTATTTTATTTATTATTAAAATATATAAAAATAAATAAAAATAGAAAATATTCAGGAAGGAAAATGAGGATGAAAGCAAAATATAGTGGAAAAACAACACGCTAGAGTCCCCCGAAACAGAACCATCTGATTGAGCACCCTCAGTGGATTCCCGCATCTCCACATCTTCCACCTCTTCATCCTCCAGTGCCACACTTCCTTCCTCATTCCCAGCACCAGCTGTTTTGTCGAAAGAAGTTGATCCGCGCGTGTAAAACCGCTTAACATGCGACGCCGCTGCCTTCCGCTTCAGAAGAGTACTGTCGAGTTCCTCCAATTGATAACTCCCTCCCGGAAACTTACTAACCACCCGATAAGGACCGTTCCAACGCTTAGCAAAAAGCCTACCCCACTGTGTCTCCAACGACCGATTATACAAGAGGACTAAATCGCCCTTCCGCAAGGGATCCCAAAGCCGGTGAGCACAGAGCTCATCCCAATACCGAGTCGCCCTTGCCCTTGAATCCTTCAACCGCTTGCTTGCCCTCTCAACCATTTCCTCCCGACGAAGCAGCTGCTCAGCTCGAGCAACGACCAAGTCCTCCAAACTTTTGACCTTCCACCAATAAGAATGATATCTACCCCCAGAGGTGCACAATTGGGAGGACTTACTTTTACCCATTTTGCCTCCACCCCAAAATTCCACGTCGCCTATTCCTTCCCGCTCCTCTCCCGTCGACCATTCGCACACAGCTGGAGCTAAACTGGTGCAAATCACCCGGCCGCCCTTCAAAAACCCGGCTTTGAGGAGGAAGTGTCACACTTCTCCCCCTTCTGCCCTTCCCCGCGGAGTCGATTGACCACCAACTCCCATCGGCCACTCATCGGTTGACAGATCGTGGTCTCAAATCTGGTTCCGCGATTGTCAATTACCGACAATATTTCCTCCTTCCTCGTTAAGTCAAACCTTAACATCGCCCTGAAAGCAAAAAGAAAGGGCGCACCAAGAATAACTTCACCCGATTGGACCGCCAGGAAAGCTACCCGCCTCTTACACTTCGCAACTTCCACCCATTCCCCCTCTACCACCCCATCCACATGACACTCCTGCCTGCAGATTCCTCAAAGACCAATATTGGCTTGTTTCCTAACCAAATCCGCCTCCCGAACCAATTCCGCCGGCAGAAGGTTGGCAATCGACCCGCTGTCAATCATGGCCCACACTTGACAATCCCCAATGCTCATCTGAACATACCCAAGTGGACAAGAAACCATATCTGATCTCACCTCGGCATACAGTTCCGCCTCCGGACGACAACATTCGCCCGATTTGACATCGAAGGAGACGTTTGTATGACTCCCTTCAGCCTTCAACCCGGAGCTATCCCTGATCACCGAAATCATCTCCTCTGCCATCATGGGAGATACCGCCGCCAATTCCCTAATGCTTAAGGCAACCGGTGAGTCCAATCCTAACGTGCGTTGGGCCAACTCAATCGCCTTCTTTTTCCCACCGCCCGCCGCCATCCCAGCTGGTGGTTTACTCTTCCATGGGAACACAATCGAACCCCCCAAACATACCCTTTTCATCCGACTTAACTGTTTGGATCTCCGCCTGCACTGCTGGTGGTCGCCATTCCATTCCCACGACCACACCGCTGGAAGTCTGAACTTCCGGTTTCTTGCCCGCCGATCCAGCCAAGATCTCCTGTACCAATTCCCTCGGAATTGCCGCCTTGATAGGATCGTCCCAATGACCCGGTAAATAAAAACTACCCTTATAGATGTGAACCCGCTTTGCATTTAAGTCAGCAGTTAGGTCGGCAAAATAATTGTGCCAATGCCCCACCACTCCACAATATTTGCAATTGATTGTTGGATCAAATGGCGGAGCGTCCTCTGGATTGGGCTTTGACCCTTGCCCCATTACCTGACCCAATGAACCCTGTGCTCTCAACAAAAAGCCCGAGCCCTTCTGCACAACCTTTTGCATCAACAGTTTAAGATCCTTGAGCAAATCCGCCAACTCCGATACCTCCGCCGGTAAGACTGGTTCCGGTTTCGCCTTTGCCGTAGCCTTTTCCTTCCCCGCAGGGACCATCGCCTCTCCGCCGTTCTCTTCTATTAGCTCAATCATGTCGAATGCCGACCTGACAGCCTCCTTTATATCTTTCAAATCCGGAAGGAGAATTCCGCCATCCCTCGACCTTTGAATGAGGTTCATTGTATACAGTCAACGTTGAACTCGTTCCTGCACTGGCAAGGCCAGCCCGCGCAGGAAACTCTGCTTAACCGAAGCCAGAGTGCCGATGATTACCTCGTTACGATTGAGGTATTTAACGATTCGGTCGAAAGCCAAAACGTAGGTGTTGAACTCCTCCCGACAGTTGATACCACCACTTCCCACCTTTTCTGCAGCCAACCGATCCAAATCCACCTCCCTAATGTTGAAATATTGAATTATTGAATTTCCAAACTTGAAGGCTGTGAATACTCCATTTTGGAATTATTTTTTATTTAGACCCAGTTAAAATTTTATTTTATTTTTTTCTTATCTTGAACTCAACCTCTTATTACCAAGTCTTAAAAACCTCAGAATTCAAACTCAAGACTTACGTCAAGGTCAAGATCAAATTCTCTACTAGGAAGAATCTCTCATCTTGTTTGTGATTCATTCCTGATTTTGTGTAGGAGAAGGATTTTTATTTTTTTATTATCTCTCATTCTGCTTCAGCTTGTTAACTTCAAAAGATTTACAGTCTCGTCGACCGTCTAAAACGATCGATCAAGACTGTTCCATCTAAATCAAATCAAAAGAAGCAGAATGTCAGATAACGATAAATCGAATTGTAATATCCCTAGACTCGATGATGCTAATTTTCCTGCCTGGTCAATGCGTATGAAGGCACATCTCAAGGCAAAGGGTCTCTTCGAATATTGTATTAACGCTTGAAACCCCGATCTCACTGGCGCTGCATTAACTGCAACTCAAAAGAAACAGATAGAAGCTGTCGACACCATCATGAATTATATGGGCGACGCTGCTTTTGATGCTATTATCACTCCTGATAACGAGGAGGATCAATTTTTAATCTGGAGTGAAATCATCTCCCGATATGCGTCACAATCCGTTAATAATAAGGGCCGAATCTGGTTGAAATTCATGCGTTTCGAATACACCAGCGATTTGAAGACTTTCATCACCAAATGTATGAAACTCATGAACGAGATCGCAGTTGTCAAACTCGGTGTTCCAAACGAAATTTTGTGTTACTACATTCTAGCCAAGTTGTCGAAGGAGTTATGGAACGTCTTTGATTCCATAATCATGAACGAATCACTCATCGCTCATCCAGATGCCACCCTAGAAAAATTGCAGGAAATGGTCTATCTAGATGAGACTTGAAATAATAAAATCAAATCTCAAGCGATTAAGTCTTCCAACTCAGAACCCTCGGATAATGCTACGGTCTTGCTAAATCATAAACAGAAAAATAAACCACCTCTTAAAAAGAAGGTGGCTGCTGATCATTCGCGATTCTGCGAAAAAGGCAAACACAATCCAAGGGCATACCATCCCGAGGATTTGTGCTTTGAGCTTCATCCTGAGCTCAAGGAAGCGAATCTAAAAGAAAAAGAAACTCCTCAAGCTCATGTTACTTATGCCAAACCTGTACCTCAGGAAGAAGAAGCGACTCTCCTTCTTAACACTACGATTCATGAAAAACCAACCGTGTTAGATTCCGGTTCGTCTCACCATATGGTGAACAATCCAGAAATTTTTAACAAACTCAAAAATGTCAAGTTGGCTATCGGAACCGGGAACAACAAGAACAATCTCTCTTCAGAAGCTTGTGGCACGGTTACGTTAAGAAATCATTTGAATCAAAGCTTGACTCTCGATAATACGCTTCTTGTGCCTGCTCTTAATAGATGTCTGATTTCACTTCCTAAAATATTCAAGAAGATACTTGTTTTAGAGAAGATTGAAAACAACAATGTTACTATTAATGTAGATAATAATTTCATTCTTATTGGGTATCTTGGTAACAACTTGTTAGAACTCGAAAACATTAGCTTTGATGAAATAAATTCTGATTCTTCATGTTATTTTACAAAGTCTGTTGTCAAATGGCATACAAGACTTGGTCATCCACAAAGCTCATACTTAAGTAAACTTGATCATAATTATCAAGATGAAAAATGTGAGACATGCTCTCTAGCTAAGATGACTGCTAAGCCCTTCAACAGCAACTTTAAATCTGTCAGTAAATGTTTAGAAATGGTACACATGGATCTCGTTGGCCCTTTCTCAGTCAAATCAAAATCTGGAGCACATTATTTCCTCTCAATCACTGATCAGTTCTCTGGATATAAGGCTGTAAAATTTCTTTCTCAAAAATCTGATACTCTAAATGAATTTAAAAATTTTTTACTACTTGCTGAAAATGATACTGGAAATAAGTTAGTATCAGTTATGCCGGACGGAGGCGGGGAATTTTTCAATAAAGAATTCTCAGATTTTCTCACACAGAAAGGTGTCTCTCATAATATTAGTCCAGCATACACTCCTCAAAATAACGGTATGGCTGAAAAGTCAAACAGATCAATCTTAAAAAAAGCACAATGTCTCATGAAACAGTCCGGTTTGCCTTCATCTTATTGGGCAGAAGCAATCAATATGTCTACCAATTTGTGTAATGTACTTCCTTCAAGAACTAGAAATTTTCAAGTTCCTTACAATACTTGGTTTGGTCGAGATTTTAACTACCATTTCTTAAGGCCTTTTAGATGTTGTACATTTTCTTTGATTCCTAAAGTAACTAGATCAGAATTTAAACTAGACTCAACAGGTGAAAAAGGAATACTTCTTGGTTTTTCAAATGATTTCTCAACTTACAAGATTCTCAAGTTAAAGTCTAGAAAAGCTGTCTTTACTCGAAATGTGTCATTCGATGAAACTGAATTTCCTGCTCTTAAAATGGAGAAGATTGAAGACTCTGATCCTTTTTCATTTGAAAAATTAGAAGTAGAACCTCATATTCCTAATGAAGAAACACTCATAAATCCTTTACCATCGTCGAATGAAGTAGTTCTAGTTGAAAATACACGTGAATCATCTCCTGTTCCGATTGCATCAAGAAATATCTCTAGTCAAATTTTACCGGAAAATATTCTGTTCTATGATAGACGTGGAAACCCGACAAATTATTTTATAGTAAATCCTGTCTGTTATATGTCTGAAGGAAATCTTATTTCTGAACCTCGATCTTACACACAAGCACTTAAATATGTGGACTCTAGTAAATGGTCAGCTGCCATTGAGAAAGAATTGAACAACATGAAGAATAATAATGTCTGGATTACTTGTAAGAAACCTTCAAATGTCAAACCAATGAACTGTACTTGGGTGTTTAAAATTAAATTAGATAGTGAAAATAAACCTATTGAATATAAGGCTCGTCTCTGTGCTCAAGGATTCTCACAAGAAGAAGGAGTTGATTATACTACAGCGTTTGCACCTACTGGAAAGTTAACTCCACTTAGAATGCTGATCTCATTTGCTCAAACTAAGAACCTTAAATTTGATCAAATTGATATCTCTAGTGCTTTTCTTAATGCTCCTCTCGAAGAAGATGTGTATTTAAGACCTCCTCCTGGAGTCAAGACATCTGACGGTGAAGTTCTTCATCTCAAACGCGCAATGTACGGACTAAAGCAAGCTCCTCAGGCATGGCACAAGACGTTTTCAAATTGGCTTTTCTCTATTGGATTTTGACGTTGCAATGCGGAACCCTGTGTTTTCTGGCAAAAAGGTACTTTTCTCTATATTCATGTTGAGGAAATAGCAATTTTCAGTTCAGATCCAGAAATTTTTAAGAATGAAGCAAGGAAGAGATTCAAAATAAAAGATCTAGGAGAAGCAAATTTATTACTTGGTATGAAAGTTGAAAGAAATGATTCTTCTATTTCACTAAATCAATCTCATTATGTTGAAAAACTTCCTCAACTCTTCAATTGCAATGATATTCATCCATCAAGAACACCAATGAATCCTAAAGAAAAGTTGATGAAAGCTTTGAGATTTGAAATTAGACAGTTTAATGATCTCAATGTGAATTACAGAGCTTTGGTAGGAGATTTGAAATTAGACAGTTTAATGATCTCAATGTGAATTACAGAGCTTTGGTAGGAGCTCTAAATTTTCTTAGTTGTACCACTAGGGCTGATATTACTTTTGCTGTTAGTTCACTTTCACAATATCTTCATAAAACAGGAATTAAAAATTGGGAAGCTGGTATTCAAGTACTTCATCTCAATGTGAATTACAGAGCTTTGGTAGGAGCTCTAAATTTTCTTAGTTGTACCACTAGGGCTGATATTACTTTTGCTGTTAGTTCACTTTCACAATATCTTCATAAAACAGGAATTAAAAATTGGGAAGCTGGTATTCAAGTACTTCGATATCTCAAATACACAAAAGAATTTAAATTGACCATCAAGAAAGCATACAATCTTGAATCTCTTGTTGGATTTGCAGATGCGGATTAGGCAAATTGTCCTAATTCAAGTAGATCAATCTCTGGAAATTTAGTAGTCTGGAATGATAGTGTCATCTCATGGCGATCAAAGAAACAACCTTCTCAATCTCTTTCAACAACAGAAGCTGAGTATAAATCAATATTGGGAAGCTGGTATTCAAGTACTTAGATATCTCAAATACACAAAAGAATTTAAATTGACCATCAAGAAAGCATACAATCTTGAATCTCTTGTTGGATTTGCAGATGCGGATTAGGCAAATTGTCCTATATTACTTTTGCTGTTAGTTCACTTTCACAATATCTTCATAAAACAGGAATTAAAAATTGGGAAGCTGGTATTCAAGTACTTAGATATCTCAAATACACAAAAGAATTTAAATTGACCATCAAGAAAGCATACAATCTTGAATCTCTTGTTGGATTTGCAGATGCGGATTGGGCAAATTGTCCTGATTCAAGTAGATCAATCTCTGGAAATTTAGTAGTCTGGAATGATAGTGTCATCTCATGGCGATCAAAGAAACAACCTTCTCAATCTCTTTCAACAACAGAAGCTGAGTATAAATCAATTGGTGACATCACAAAAGAAATAATGTGGATTAAGATACTTCTCAAGAAAATTTTCAACATAAAGCTATCTACTCCAACTAAAATTTATGAAGATAATCAAGGTGCCATAGATTGAGCTCCAAATGAAGTCAATGCCTCAAGTTCCAAAACAAAACATATGGCTCTAAAGTTTCATTTTATCAGAAGAGAAATCAAGATCAAGAACATTGAATTAGCTTACATCAAGACTACTTATATGCTCGCTGACTTCTTAACAAAACCGGTTGGAAAAACTCAGATCTCCAAAGCACGTTGTGGGAGTTTTTATGGTAATCAAACCACATAACTCAAAAATTTTCAGATTTTTTTATTAATTATTAAAACAATGAACATCAACTATAACTCAACTCAATAGTTAAACATAATATACACGGTACTTATTTAGATATATACATCAATAAAAAACAAGATTCAATACATGAATAGTGGATTCAAGCCTGAAGGACTAAGGATATCACAAAATAAACCTCAAAAACAGATTCTAGGGCCAAAATAACCCCTAGTCACCCAGCAAGCCCATACACCTATGTCACATGGATCAAAAGTCACAAGGATTTATAAGTTTCACTGGGATATTTTTGCGTGACATTATACATTTCCCTATCTGTGATTCCTCAATTTTATTATTTTTCATAAATAGTGGCTGTGTATAGGTCATGTGCATCTTATAACCATAAAAAGACTGTACCACCAGTCAGATTACGTTGTATTTCCATATTGTCTGTGCGCCATGACTGTCAAAATATCAAAATAATATTATATTATTTTTATTTATTATTAAATATTATTATTAATCATTGTTTAAATTATTATTATTAATTATTATTATTAATTATTATTATTAATTATTATCATTAATTATTATTGTTAAATATTATTATTTTATATTATAAAATAAACTATTTAAACAATTAAACAATTAAACAATTAAACAATTAAAATAAATATTTAAAATAAATAATTAAAATCAATAACTTACAATAATTAATTGAATTAATTAATTATTCAATTAAAATAATTAATTAATTAATAAATAAATAATTAAATAAAATGAAATTGCTAGTGACGTTATTACCACAGCAATAATAAAAATAATAAAAATTAAAATTAAAATTAATATAGCGTTATAAAAATTATGTCATGATTGATTTTTATCAAAACAATCATGACATAATGTAAATCGATTTTTATTTTTATTTTTAATTAACTAACGATCTTGTTTTTTCTTTTTTGGTTGATAAACAGATTAAAACGATTCATAAAACAAAATATACAAATCAATCGATTCAACTAAAACAAATCGAACAATTTAACTGAAATAAATAGAAAAAGAATAAAATAATAAAATAATAAAAGTAAATTGAAATTAAAATAAAACAAATTAAGAATTAAAATAAATGAAAAATAAATAAATCAAAATAAATAAAATTGATTATTATTCTTATGCAATAAAAATTACTAAATTTTTATTGAAATTAATTTAAAACAAAAACATTAAAAATAAAAATGATTATTATTATTTTAAATTATTTAGAAATATTTTTATTATTAAAAACTATTAAAATTATCTGAAATTATAAATGAAGATTAATAAATTAAAAACATCATAGAATTATTAATTATAATTATTTTTATTATTAAATTATTAATAAATTATTATTAAATTATTATTAAATTATTATTAAATTATTATTAAATTATTATTAAATTATTATTAAATTATTATTAAATTATTATTAAATTATTATTAAATTATTATTAAAATAATATTATTATTAAAATTTGGAATTTACCAGTTTTGCCTTTGGGTAAAAAGAATTTTCTTAAAATTTTTATCTTACAATTTCAATTAAATTTTACTTTGTGAAAATCTTTTTATTATTTTTATTAAAATGTTTTTACTGAAATAAAATCCTTTAGTTGTGGAATTTTTACATTGACAGCATAGGTCATGTGCCACCAACTTTTGCAGTGAAATTGTTCTTCCCCTGGAGCTAAAATGCCTCATATTTTTCTATATAAGGAGCTCTCTCCAGAATGTTTTCCCCCCATCTCATCTCAGGCCATCCAATTTATCTAATTATCTCATCTCATTCTATCTCATTTTATGGATCTCAAGGCATACTCACTCTTACCTAACTTATCATAAATTATTAACTATTATACACACCCTTAAAAGGGATCTTAAAAAAACTATAAAAAGAAATCAAAGACTCATTTATACACACTTCATTAGGAGATCCAACTCTCCCTGACCATCAATTTTCCTCATCATCAACTAAGCTTATAAAGCATATCCACTACTCTAACCCAGCTAGACAGGAGATATCATCTCATCACGCTAATAAAAGCCTGTAGACCAAGTCTGGGGTGTTGTTAGTCTGATCAACCCAAGAGGCAGAGTTTGCAACTCCATCATACCTCTTACCATTCAGCAATAGGTGTTAGTCAAAACATCCTATTGAGTCTTACAACGAAGTCCCCAACGTGATAGGATCGGGATTGTCAGCTGGCTACTATGTTAGAGCCAACTAACAAATAGCAATAATAAATTGGCAATATTTTCTAACCAAAAAATATTAATAAAAACAATAAAAATAATTAAAACATTATTAAGCAGAAAGTATAGTAAAAATATTATGACATATTTGGATTCCTTGGTAAAAACTAACCCCAGTCACTCAGCAGAAGTATGGGCAA
>JNCO01006506.1:0-12976 GCA_000785685.1 Uromyces viciae-fabae | reverse complement strand
TTTCGTCTTTTTAAAAAAAAAAAAAAAAAAAAGATAATTTCAACATAAAAAAAAAGGGGAAAAAGAAAAATATCAATGAATAAAATAAAAAAAAATCAAATATTTTATTTTATTTTATTATTTATATATAATAATAATAATATGTATTTTTTTTTGATTTTTTTGGATAAAAAAAAAAAAAAAAAAAAAAAAAAAACAAATTCAAAAAAATGATACAGATATAAAAGAAGAAGAAGAAAAGACAAAAATACCAAAATGAATAAAGTAAAGAAGAGATCAATAATAATCATCACTATCATCATCATCCTCATCATCATGATCATGATCATGATGATGATCGAAATGACCCCAATGATTATGATTTGAATTAAAATCATGAGGCCAATTTTGAGATGAATTAGCATCATTATAATCCAAGAATCCATCATGATAATTCAAGTTTTCATCATCATCATCATCATCTTCATCAAAATGAGGATTTCCAAAATGATCAAAATGTCTATCAGAATTAAATCTATCATTTAAATCGTGTTGATTCCTAATACTATTATTTCCATTTTGATCATCAAATTGATGATGATGATGATTATTATTATTATTATTATTATCATATCCATTTTCAGTATTCCAATGTTCTCTTGATGGTCCATTATCATTGTTCCTGCGACCTCTAGTTGGACCTGTTCGATTATTATTATTCCAACGTCCCCTTCCTGATCCACCTCGATTATCATTATTCCAACGACCTCTTCCAGATCCACCTCGATTATCATTATTCCAATGTCCACCTCTTTGTGGTCCAGCTCGATTACCATGATTCCAATGACCACCTCTTTGAGGACCATATCGATTTTCATTATTTCGATAATCTCTTCTTATTTCATTTGAATTAAATTGATTATTTTGAAAATTATTATTTCTTCTAAAATTTTCATCTTCTAATCTATTAGAATTAAAATTAAAATTATTATTATTATTATTTGAAAAAGAAGAATTTGAATTTGGAGTTGAGGTTGGATGATCATTTGAATTTGATATAGCTCTAAATTCATCTTCATCTTCTTCTTGGTTATCACTACTTGATTGAATTCTTTGAGCATTACCACCTGTTCTAATCACTCTAATTTCATCAGAACTAGTACTCAAATGAGATCCATCTTCACTTTCTTCCATTTGAGTAGAAGATAATTCATTTTCCTCATCCGATTCTTCTTCTTCTTCTTCCATCCAAGTAGTACCTGCCCTACCTGAAGATCTGTCTCTTCCTACTACCCATCGTCTCTGTCCAATATCTGAACCATCCTCGTCTCTATCTTCAAAATCACCCTCATCCTCCCAGACTTCTTCTTCATCCCTCCAAGGTGGACCTGCCATATCCGCATATCTACCTACTTCTCCCCATGGAATCTCACCTGAACCTCCTGAATCTGAGTCTCTTTCATCCACTTCCACGCCCCCTTCTGAGAAATCAGTGCTCATATATTCATCATCTTCTGAGTGTGCATGAAAGCTTGAATCTGAAGAGGATGAATTGTCTTCAAGAAGATCTAAATATTCAGCTCCACTTATTGTTAAGAATTAATTATTTTTTTTCAAAAGGAAAAAAAAAAAAAATTAGAATTAATTTTTTTTTTTTTTTAATTTCATTGATTTATTTTTAAATGAAAAGAAAAAAAGAGATAGATGGTTTAAAGAACTGACCATCCTACGCAAATACCATCAGCGCCGATTTCCCAAGCACACCTGCCGCATCTATTAACCCCATCTTGACTATCGATTATAAGACGTTGAGCAAGATCTTGAGTAGCACCAGTAGAATTAGAAGTAGTAACAAGAGTAGGAAACAGGTTACCCCAAGTAAGATCTTTTTCATCTCTATGTAATTCAACTCTATTCCTAATTGAATTTGAATTTGAAGAAGAAGGTAAAGGAACTGGACCATTAATTGAAGAAGTAGTATTAGTAGTAGTAGCAGTAGTAATACATGTTGTTATTGGTTCACTAGATTTCAATTTTGTCGTAATTTCTTTAATGGCATATAAACTTATAGGTCGATTGGTCACTTGAGCTCTACATTGAGGACAAATTAAATTCTGTTTTCTTCTTCTTGGTGATACGGGCGGTACTCTTCTTGTTGGCTGAGTAGCTTGACTGTTATTGTTCGTCTCATTCGTTCTTGCTTCCAAATCAACAACCTGTTGGTCTCCGTGATTATCGGAATTCGCACGTCTTTCGGGTTCTGTTAGATCTCTTCTATTTACATTTGTCGACGTTCTAGCTCCTGCCCCTTTATGGTTTTTTTTTTTTTTTTTGTTCGAATAGAGAAAGGGTGAGTTTATTTTGGTCACATGTTGATATTGAAAAAGCATCGTGACAAGATTTTTTTATTCTTTTTTTTTTTTCAAGTTTGAAAAATGAGTAAAAAAAAAGTAAAAAAAAAAGACAAACCTGAACGAGTAGTTTGATTTAAAGCGGATGCGATGCGCTCGGAATCACTTGAATGATGATCTGAATTATGAGAAGATAATCTAAAATTAAGTCTATGATCATGATGATGATTATGATGATCGTGTGTATCGGATGAAGTAGTACTTGATCTATGAAACCAAGCGTATAAATCTTTATGACAAAATATATGACTATAAATAATAATAATAAAAATAAAAATAACCCCAAAAAAAAAACAATGTCAAAAAAGGATTCAAGATAAAAAAAAAAATAGATATTAGGTATGAGTTGTTATTTTAGTACTTACCCGCAAAGAAGTGCGTATGGTGAATCAATAATTTCAAAGCAAATATTACACGTTAGACTAGATTTTATTGATTCGATTAAACCTGTTTGAGATTCGAGTAAAAAAAAAAAAGAAAAAAAAAAAAGGGGGGGGGGGGGGGGGTTTGTTTGTTAGGGAGAAAAGAATTTATTTATATATATATATATATATTTTTTTTTTTTGAATTTGAATTTGTAGCTTACGGACTTGTAAGTTGATATTGTTTTATTTAGTTGTTCAAGTTGAAGTTTTAAATCATCATTTTGATTTTCTGATTGATTTTGATTATTTCTTAATTGATTTTCTTCTTCTTCTTTTTTAACTTGATGATTTTCTTCTTCTTCTTTTTTAACTTTAACTTCTTCTTCTTTTTCTTCTTCTTCTTCTTCTTTTACTTTGGTTATTCTATCTAATGCAGCTTTTTCCATTAATTTATTTTTTTGTGTTCTTTGATTATTATTATTTAATATTTTATTTGATTTCATTCTTTTTTTTTCGTTTATTTCTTGTTCTTCTTGTTCTTCTTCTTGTTGTTGTTGTTTTCGTTTTTGCGCCATTCAATCCCTTTTTTATTTTTATTTTTATTTTATTTTTTATTTAAATAATTTTATTTGGTTTGATTTTGTCCCCGATGTTCCCCCTAGCACCCGCACTGGGTTAATCCCATTTCCACCCGAAATTTTAAATTTTTTTTTTTTTTTTTTTTTTTTTTTCCGGGAATGGACTTTTTACGAATTTAGTATATTTACTACTCATCGCTCTCCCCCGAGCTAATTGTATGTAGCCTGAGCGTTAAGTTATGTTGTAGGTGGTAGAAAAATAATTCAGTTTTTGATTTTAACACGTTTCAAATAAAAGAATTTTCTAATGTTTCAAGATTGAATAAAAAAAGGATAGCACTTAAATTGTGTAGACAAAAGAAATAAGCTATATATTCCAAAAATTAATTGCGAATAAATAAATAAAATAACTTATTCATGGAATCATGAATAATAATAATAATAGAAAAAAAGAAAAAATCTCAAAAAAAAGGTATTTATGTAGAGAAAAAGAAAAAACTGTAAAAAAAAAGAATAAGACTTTAAAAAATAGAAAGGGAGCAACTACCTTCAAATTAAATTAAATTAATTGATAAAAAAAGTTATAAAAAAAAAAAAAAAAAGTATTAAAATTGCATGAGAAAATATAAAAAAAAAAGTATTTAAATAAAAAAAAAAAAAAAAAAATGAAAAAAATGAAACTACAAAAAAAAGATATCACATGTAATCATGAAAAAAAGATTATTGCGCTGTTTTTTTTTTTGAAAAAAAAGGGTTGAATAAAAATGATGATCGCAAGAAGTGAAAAAAAAAGAAGAAAAGAAGACAAAAAAAACAATAGAAAAACAGAAAAAATAATGATGATGCTAATGATGATGATAATCAATAACTACTAACAAAAGAATAAAGAATAATGAATTATATATATATTGATTATATATACGTAAAAAATATGAAAATTCGTGACCCAAAAAAACATCAGGTTGTTTTCGTAAAAACTCCAAGGAACAGAAAAAAAGACAAAAAAGAAATTTAAGAGAAAAGAGGTCTAAGTGAGAATGTTAGACGAAGGATTAATAAGAAGTCTTCGTTTAATACTACCTTTAAAAGGTAATGGACTAGAAAGTGAACCGGATAATTTAGAAAGTAAAAAATTATCCACGTCAACGGCAGCAGCTCTACCTTCTTGAATACCCCAAACAACTAAAGATTGACCTCTTCGACAATCACCAGCAGCGAAAACTCCTGGTACACTTGTTTGGTATCGATATTGTGGTTGATTTAACTTTGTATTATCTACATTCAATGTATTAGTCGTTGGAGTGGTTAAAATGTTTGACCTTGGGTCTTGAGTCAGTCCTAGAGATTTAATCATCGATTCTTCTGGTCCTAAAAATCCTAGTGCAAGTAAACATATTTCACATTCAAAAAATTGCTCCGACCCTGCTACTTCACTCATTTTCCATGCTCCCTTTGCATCTTTCTGTGTAGATGATGGTGTAAATATATATGTATATATGTAGGTGGATCAGCAACTTAGTCAGCAAGAGTAGTCGGTGGAAAGAAAACAAGTCATGTAACGTACAATCCACTCTACTCTAACAGTATTCAATCCTTTCAACTTGCCATTGCCATCAGAAACGACTGAAGGGAGTAAAAAAAAAAAAAACCCTAGAGTTAAATCAGGTGTAACATATTGAAGAGAGAGCTAGATAAAAAAAAAAAAGAAAAAAAATCCCCGGCTTACATTCTTTTGTTGAAATACAATATTCTCTAGGATCTTTACCGAAGAAATTTTGAACTTCAGCGTGACCATAATCAATTCTAAAGACTTTAGGCCATTGAGGCCAAGGGTTATCGGAAGCACGACTGGCTGGAGGTTGAGGTAATAATTCAAAATTTACAATGGATTTGGCTCCATGTCTTAATGAAGTACCAATACAATCATTTCCTGTATCTCCTCCTCCTATTACAATTACATTCTTTCCTTTAGCTGAAATGTAATCTCCTCCTTTTAATTCTGTATCTAATAATGATTTTGTATTTTGTTGTAAAAATTCCATAGCGAAGTGAATTCCTAAAAGTTTTTCGCAATGGGATTATAATTATATATATAAAATGAGTCTGTGTCTTTGTATTAGTTGCAAAAATTTAGTATATATCAAAATTTGCTTACCATCCAAGTTTCGATTTGGTAAATTCAAGTTGCGAGGCCAGGTAGCTCCGGTCGCCACAACAAGTGCGTCGTTCTCGGATTTGAGTAGATGAGCGTCAATGTTGATCCCGACGTGAGCATTAGCGACGAACTTGATACCTTCCGCTGACATCAAGTCAAGACGTCTTTGAACGACTTTCTTATCGAGTTTCATATTGGGTATACCGTACATTAGAAGACCACCGTGTCTATCATTTCGATCATAGACAGTGACTGTATGTCCAGCGCGATTAAGCTGATCTGCACACGCTAAACCAGCTGGCCCAGATCCAACGATGGCTACTTTCAATCCAGTTCGCTGCAAGGGTGGCCTGGGGACTATCCAACCCATTTCAAATCCTTTATCGATGATAGCACATTCGATACTTTTTATTCCAACTGGGGCCTCGTTAATTCCTAATACACAGGCACCCTCGCAAGGGGCAGGGCATATTCTACCAGTGAATTCCGGGAAGTTGTTGGTCATCAATAGACGGTTTAGGGCGTCTAACCATTGACCTTTAAAGACTAAATCGTTCCATTTCGGGATAACATTTGAAATAGGACATCCCGTGTCAGATTGACAGAATGGGACTCCACAATCCATACATCTTGCTGCTTGAACCTTTAGCTGACTTTCAGTCAATCGAACTGATAATTCTGCCCAATCTTTCGTTCGGCTTTTAGGGTTTCTATACTGTTCATTCAATCTTTTATATTTCATAAATCCTTTAGTCTTGTCGAGATTTTCAACTATCTTCTTAGCGCTTTCTGCGTCTACCATCGAGTCTTCAAGATCGACTAATGGGGGTTCGGATGATTTTGGAGGTAATGTGACCGGAGGTACTTCTACATGATTATTTACGTTTGTTTTTGCTTTGTCTTCCGAAGGATTGTATGCATCACCTTTAATGTCGAAACCTGGCATATCTTTCCGCGAATCCGACTCCATTGCTTTCTTGGAGCCAGCCTCCAGGACAGCCTTGTAGTCTAGTGGCATGACCTTAACAAAGTGGGGTAGGTACTGGTTGAAATTTTTGAGGATTCGATCTGCTTGTTGTGAGTTTGTCCAGTGATGGTGATCTTGGATCATAGAACGCAGTGCAGCGATTTCTTGGGTGTCGTTCACAGTGTCACTAGTGTGCGCATGAGGTAGTGACCATGTTTTCTCTTCATGAGTAACGCGGTAGAAATATCAAGGATTACAGTCAAGAAGAATGCTCACAGTTCCACCATTTCCATGTTTGCCTTATTCTTGAAATCGTGGGCCATATCCAGAACATAAGCGATACCGCCACTCATTCCTGCCGCGAAATTTCTACCAGTTGACCCCAGAATGACTACTCGTCCACCAGTCATGTATTCGCAACCGTGATCGCCGACGCCTTCGACAACGGCAATCGCACCGGAATTTCGAACTGCAAATCGCTCAGCAGCGATCCCTCTAATGAACGCCTCCCCTGAAGTTGCACCGTATAAGCAAACGTTTCCGACAATGACGTTTTCCTCGGCTTTAAAGGGTGAAGACGCGGGTGGATAAACAATTAATCGACCACCTGATAAACCTTTGCCGACGTAATCATTTGCATCTCCATCTAATTCGAGCGTGATTCCAGGCGCCAAGAAAGCTCCAAGAGATTGACCTGCGGAGCCACGAAGACTGACATGAATGGTATCTGGTGGGAGTCCCGCTTCGCCAAAGGATTTAGAGACTCTATTGGCCAGAGTTGTACCCAAGGCACGATCAGTATTCTTGACATCCGCCTCGAGTCGAACAGGCAGTTTCTTGCTCAAAGCTGCTTCGGCCTCGTCGACGAATTTATTGTCTAAACGAGTGTACATTTTATGATCTTGTTGCTTGCACTTGTAAGTTGCTACACCCGGTCGCATCTTCCATGCGGGCTTTAGCACCGCACTCAAATCAATGTTAGAGGTTTTGGGGTTGCGTAAGCTCGAGTCTGCTTTCAGAAGATCCGTTCGTCCGACCATTTCGTTGAGCGTTCGGAAACCAAGCTTCGCCATGTGAGTCCTTAACTCTTCAGCCACGTAATAGAAAAAGTTGATAACATGTTCTGGTTGGCCAGTGAATTTCGCTCTCAGGATGGGATCTTGTGTAGCCACACCAACCGGACAGGTGTTTCTGATGGGTTTGAAAAAAAGAAAGGAATCAGTATCAGGATCTGAAAGCTGAGACAACCATGCAAAGAAAGTTTATACTGACTGATGACAACGTCTCATCATGATGCAGCCCATGGCAATCAAAGGAGTAGTAGCGAAGCCAAACTCCTCTGCACCCAATAGAGCAGCTATAGCAACATCACGACCAGTGCGGATCTGACCATCGGTCTGAAGACAAACACGGCCTCTGAGGTCGTTCAGAACCAAAGTTTGATGGGTTTCAGCTAGACCGAGCTCCCAAGGTAAACCGGCATACTTGATACCGGTCCATCTGGAAGCACCTGTACCACCATCATGGCCTGAGATCAGAATATGATCAGCTTTGGCTTTGGCAACACCAGATGCAACAATACCAACTCCAACTTCAGATACCAATTTCACTGAAACCCTCGCCCTTGGATTCGCACACTTCAAATCGTAGATTAATTGTTTTAAGTCTTCAATCGAATATATATCGTGGTGTGGTGGTGGTGAAATTAATCCTACTCCAGCAGTTGAATGTCGGGTTTTTGCGATCGATTCAGATACTTTGTGACCCGGTAGTTCACCACCTTCGCCAGGTTTTGCTCCTTGCGCCATTTTAATTTGAACTAGGTGAAAAAAATTTAAGGTGATTAGTGTGGAGGGTCATTGTGTAAATCGATTGCAAATTTGAGCGTAGTACTAACGTTCATCACTATCAGCCAAGTAGTTAGAAGTGACTCCAAATCGTCCGGAGGCGACCTGCTTGATGGCCGACCTCATGGTGTCGCCATTGGGCAGGATCAGCGATCGTGAGGCGTCCTCACCGCCCTCCCCAGTGTTTGATTTGCCGCCGAGTCGATTCATGGCGATGGCAAGTGCACTATGTGCTTCAGAGGAAATAGAACCGTAGGACATGGCGCCAGTGCAGAATCGTTTGACAAGTTCTTGCCAAGGTTCCACTTCTTCAATGGGTATCGAGTTTGCATTATCGTAATCAAAATCCAATAAACCACGTAAAGTTACAGCTCGGACCTGTTGTTGGGCATTTCGGCTGTAGGTATCGTATGCAGATTGGTTCTTGGATCGAACGGCATCTTGAAGGTTGGCGATTGAAACTGGGTCGTTGATGTGAGCTTCACCTCCGTCACGCCAGTGATATTCACCCGATTCGGGCAAGCCAGGTGGTACAATGACTTGTCGGGATGGAAAACCGCGCTCGTGGAATTCAAAAACATCTAATGCTAGGAATTCAAAGGTGGTTCCCTGAATCCGACTTGCCGTACCAACGAAACATCGATCGATAACCGTTTGATGTAAACCGAGAGCCTCGAAAATTTGAGCACCCTTATAACCTTGAAGAGTTGAAATACCCATTTTACTCATGACTTTGAGGATTCCGTTATTAGTAGCATGGCGGTAGTTCACGATGAGAGCGTGATCTGTCAAGTCAACCTTGACCAAACCCTCACGTCGTAGTTTCAAGATAGCGGCCATGGCGAGATATGGACAGATACCGTCGGCACCATAACCCAGTAAGACACACAAGTGGTGAACTTCCCTAGCCTCACCTGTCTCAACTAGCAAAGCCACCTTGGAACGTTCTTTACTCTTGATCAGGTGATGATGCACTGCACCGGTAGCGGCGAGAGCAGAGACTGCTACGCGACCTGCACCTACTGCTTGATCTGATAGAGCAATCAAACGGCAACCGGCTTTGACAGCATCACTGGCAGCTTGGCAAATTCGATCAAGTGCTTCAACATACCCATTTAGACCTTTTTGCTTCTCAAAAGTGATATCAATGGTACGTGATAACCAAGCAGGATGAATAGTGCTCAACTCCTGAAGGGCCCGAAATTCTTCAACGCTTAACACGGGGCTAGGCAAAACCAGCTTGCCAGCCTGGCTCTCATCGAGGGCAAGCAGATTACCTTCTGGCCCTACATAACACTCCAACGACATCACAATGGATTCCCTGATGGGATCGATGGGCGGATTAGTTACTTGGGCAAAGAGCTGACGAAAGTAATCGTAAATTAAGCGCGGCTGAGTAGCCAAACAAGCAAGTGGCGCATCATTTCCCTAAAAACAAGTTTCGCAAAATTAGCAAAGATTTCGACCAGCGGGGGTTGTTGGAAACCAATAAAGTTGGGTAAGACACGGTAAAAAGTGAACTGACCATAGATCCCAAGGCTTCCTTGCCATCGGAGACCATGGGTCTCATTAACAGGTCAAGCTGTTCTAGCGTATAACCAAAAGCGAGAAGACGTGGATCCTCAGAAATTCGAGTATCATCAAGAGATTCAGCGAGTGAATTGGAATTGTGTAGCTTGTATTGTTCTAGAATATCGGGTAACCGGAGCATGTGATTTTTAACCCATTCGCTGTAGGGTCTCTTCTGAGCGATTGTCATTTTTAATTCGGAGTCATCGACAATTCTACCCTGCTGAGTGTCGACTAAGAGCATTTTACCAGGTTGTAAACGTCCTTTCCGAGTGATTGTTTCTGGGGAAATCTTGATGGCTCCAACTTCAGATGCACAAATCATGATATCTTCATTTGTTGTCACCCATCGACATGGACGTAATCCATTTCTGTCAAGATTAGCTCCACAATAGCGACCATCGGAGAACGTGAAGAGCGCTGGGCCATCCCAAGGTTCCATCAAGCATGCTGACCATTGGTAAAAAGCACGTTTGGCCGGATCCATATCCGAATTGTTTTGCCATGCCTCAGGGACCAGCATCATGACTGCTTCACTGTAGGAAGACGAGGATGATCAGCTCATCAGCCCGTCGGAAAGGTTTATGCAAAAAGGGCACTTACGGCAGGCTCACGACGCCATTAACCACTAGTAACTCTAATACATTGTCAAAGGCAGCAGAATCTGAGCCACCCTCTTCAATAATGGGGTATAGGGAGTCCATTTGATCACCGAATTTGTGCGACTCGAGGTTGCCTTCTCTTGCTTTCATCCAATTCTTATTACCACGAACAGTGTTGATTTCACCTTTGAGTGAGGTAATGCAAAGGGTTTAGGATTAGTGACATGACGAGTAAGGCTATAGTATTTCATGGTGCCAAAATTTGCTAAGATGGCTTACCATTGTGTGCAGCCCACCTGAGCGGCTGAGCTCTGTCCCAGGAAGGGAAAGTGTTGGTGGAAAATCGGGAGTGAACCAAGCAAAAGTGAGATTGAAAAAGGTCCTGGTTGAGGTCAGAATAGTAATCATAAACCTGAGATGGACTAAGTTGACCCTTGTAGATAATGAGTTTGTTGGATAATGAGCAAATATAAAACCAATCGGCCAGATTGATGGCATGACTAGCTTGTTTTCGTAAGACATAGAGCTGACGCCCAAACTCCTTTTCATCAAAAGGAGTGGTAAGATCATCGGGATTGGGTACGACGAAGGGTTGGAGAATCATTGGTTCTCGACTGAGTGCAGATGGACCAAGAATGGAATTGTTCCTTGGTAATTCACGCCAGCCTAAAACCTTGAGTTTGTGACTGAGGGCGATGCGTTCGAAGATTTGTTTATGATCCTCGATGAGCTCGATTGGATGTGGCTTGAAGAATATATTGCCGACAGCATATTGGCCTTCAGCAGGGAGATTGATGGATAAGGACGAAGCCTCGCGTAAGAAAAAAGCGTGAGGTATAGCGGTCATGACACCAGCTCCATCACCGTCCCGGGCATCTGCACCGGTAGCCCCACGATGGGTCATGTTACAAAGCAATGAACGAGCATCTGACACGATTTTATGATTCGGATGACCCTTGATATGACATACGAATCCTACACCGCAAGCATCCTTTTCTTCATTAGGGTCGTAGAGCCCTTGAGGGGCGGGTAAGGCCCCGGCCCAATGGTTTGAAGATCGGACGATTTGTTGAGATTCTTCAGACTTGATTGATTGCTGGTCAACGATTTGAGATTGAATGGGGAGCGGAGATTCCATCACAGATCTGGATGGATACAATGAAAATTTCTGTGAGGTTGAAAATGAAGGGGAATAAAAATTAGCACATGGTTGGAGAGACAAAAGAATTTTTGCTATCACATAACACTTACCCTTTGCGGGCGAACTTGAGATGGTGATGAAAGGCGGTTTCTTCGTTCGAGGAAGATGGTTTTTTAGATTTTTTTCGTTTTCGATTTTTTCTTGAAGCTCTTGTTGATTGGATGAATCGCAGGGTGAGAATAATTATTTTCTTTTGGACGCAAAAAGGTGAGCGTGGTTATGAGAGGGAAATTACGGAGAAGAATACAGGTTGATAAGGATGATTCTTTCTTTTTTTTTTTCTTCTTTTTTTTTCTCTCTTTAGGAATCAAAATCTCACCCAACTTTGTGATCCACAATAGCATACACCTATATTCAATTAACTAGTATTCCTATTACAGTCAACGAAACAAACCACCTCCGAGAAACAAGCCCCACCAAGCACCTAAATAATATCAGAATTTTATCTATCCGGTAGTCAACTTTTTGTTATCCCCTTGTATGTCACCACTACACCTCGATCCGCCTGTCCTTGAATTCACCCAACATAAACTCAAACGTGTCATACAGACAACGAAAATGCCTCGGGACTACGTACACTACCCGCGCTTCCTCTTCTAACAAATCTACAAATCTGCGTCAGAGGAAAAAAATTAACCCCTATTGGAAGTATGTATCAAAACACTTCGATCTCTGATCACAGCAATCGCATATTCCCGGTGCCCGTAAGGATAAGGATTATTTTGCAGCACTAGATAGAAACTGAAGATATAGAACATTTACAGTCATGATTACCATATAGCTTGATCCCAAGTCTACCATTTGTATATATATGTACATACTTAGGAATGGGCCCCGCAAGGCCGGTGTTCGGGTATACCCGGCATCCGTACCGGCGGGAACGGAGGCCGGGAGCCCAAATTTGGACTTTTTCCATTCCCGTACCCGCCGGGTAAAATGTCGGGCGACTTCCCATACCCGATCGGATATGTCGGATATGTTGGGTATTTAAGTTTTTTTTTTTAAGACGGAAGTTCTGTGTCACTTTTTTTAATATTGCTTGTATTTCATTTATCTTAATATAATTACTTGTATTTCTTTTTTTTTAACTTTGTATAATAGTCTTTCATCTATTATAACTATTTCATGTGACAATACCAAAAAAAAAGAGTTATTACAATTTTTCATTTATTTTTGTGTATTTTCATTTATTGTCATGTATATATTATATATTTTAGTAAAGAAATAATATATATGAATTTAATGAGAAGCATAATCAAAAAAGATAATTGAAATAAACCTAGTTGGTTTCAGTGTCCTCCT
>JNCO01006496.1:0-12985 GCA_000785685.1 Uromyces viciae-fabae | reverse complement strand
TCCATCCTTAAATCACCTCAGGCTTCTGACCTGTTATTTTTACTTCATAAGTTTTATTAAAACTTTTACAGATTTTTTTGAGTCTTGATGAGGTGAGTCGCTTTTTTTCACTTTTTGGAGGTGTTTCATTGTGTCACTAATTTTCTGAGTTGATGGGAGGGGTGCACAGACTCCACCCACCAACTTTGTTGCTTTGGAAACCGGAAAATCCCGCCATTTTCCGGGGCGGCATTTTCCAGCTTTAAGCTGGAAAACCCAAACCGCCCTGCGAAATCACGCACTCATCAAAAGGCGGTGCACAACAGCTTTTGGGCAGTGCAAAAAATAACCCCCTTATTTTATTTTATTTCATTTTATTTCATTTTCTTTTATTTTATTTTCTTTCATTTCATTTTCCTTTTGATTTTTATGTTTCTTCTTTTTATTTTTATTTTTATCTTTATGTTTATTCTTTTCTTTATTTTTTATTTATCTTTTCTTTACTTTTTTATTTATCTTTTTTTTAGCCACCACACGGCAATTGTTGTGTAAGAAAAAGACATATGCACGGAAATTGCCGTGTAATGGCCAAAAAACACGGCAATTGCCGTGTGATGGCAATTTTTAGTTCAAGACATGGCAATTTGGTGGGAATTGCCCTTTTTTGGCAAAAAAAATGCTGTGAATTTACCGGGGGCCTAAGTTGTTGTATTCCCCATTGACTCTAGTTCCTATTAAATTTTTTCACGTAACCTACAGCTTTTTATTTTTTTGAAATAATTTTACCTTTGACTAATCATTAACTCAGTATTGGTAAGATGGATTTGAAACAAATCACCTTTTTCTTGTCAAACGGCTCTAGACCTGTTACCTTGCACAATGTGCAGCATCATATGCTTTCAGCATGGAGGCCAAATAAACTTTTTCTAGACTAAGAGAAGATTGATTTCAATAAGATGAAGAAACAAAATAAAGAAGAACACAAAGAGGGGAGAATTTACCTCAGAGCAGAAGACTGTTGAGATGACAATATAAGAAAAAGAACCCTCTGATCAAAGAAACAGTAGAAAACAACAACTAATTAATGAAGAGTCAGTAAATGAGGGAGACATAAATAAGTAAAATAAGGAAGATGAAGAAATACCAAGGTGAATTATGAGCTTGAGGATAAAATGATCTTGAACTTGAAGGATGTTTTGTTGAGTTATTAAGAAGAACAAAAACAATATAAAATGAAGTTCAAGACAAAGAAAAAAAGAAAATGTACAACGTGATTAAATATGAGGAGTGACTTTGATTTTGGAGTATCTGCACTGACAAGAATAAAAAAATAAAAAAATAGAATAAAGAATAAAATAGACCTGAAAATACAACACCAAACACTATGGTGTCTTACAAAGCCGGGGTGAAGAAATTCATGTGTTTTTGGTGACTTTCCAATGACTGGCCCTTGATTCTTCCACTTAACCACCATACTTTCCTCCAGTTCTGCTTCTGGGCTGGAAGGACAAAAGATGATTTTGGCATACACAAGGTCTCTGCAAAGACGTTAGGAAACTACATCTTTGTGCTTTGACTGTGGAATGACTTTCACCGCACTGTGTTCCCTGACACATCAAGGCAGATCACCTTACTGCTTAAGGCATCAGTGATTCAAGATGTTCAGGCCGCAACGACTCCAATGAAAGAGGTGGTTCACTTGGAGCACCTGGTGGTTCTAGCCAACAGTTTGGCCTTCAGGGATGAAGAAGAACTAGCAATCCTTGATATGATCCTGGTTGGTTTCTGGGGGCTAGCGCGCCTTCTCAAGCTGACTTATGCCTCAACGGATAGCCGTGGTTCAACTGGCATTCAGGCTGGAGAGGTCATGATCACTATCAATGGGACCCGGACATGTGTGGTAATCACATTGAAAATGGCAAAGACGGCACTTCCTGGCGTGTTCCAGCACATTATGTTACTTGAGCAAGTCTCACCTTTGTGCCCCGTGAAAGCAGTCCAGCGCCGGCTAGACAGCTGCAATTCACTGACCGATAGCCTGCTCAGTTCTAAGGTAGCTGGCCAGAGGTATAACCTGACAAGTCACTGCAAAAATGGAACACCATCTTCAGGGCAAAGGTTATTTTGGGATCACCGGCCACAGTTCGTGTACATGCAAGCAGAGTGTTGACACATGAGATTTGCCGCCAAGGTTGTTGGCAGTCTAACTGTTATTTGACCTACATCAGACCATATACTTGCGCAGAATTCACCAAAGCAACATGAATCATGAATGAGCTAAGAGCATCATGGAAATCTGCGGAGTGAGAAAAAAGAAAAAAAAAACATGGGAGTGTCATGGAAAGGCAAAGGAAAAAAAAAAACAAAGTTAAAAAAAAAGAAAAAGAAAAAAAGATGATCATAAGGATGTTTCTGTAAGGAGCAACAATGACCACAAAAATAAATAAATAAATAAATAAATAAATAAATAAAAATAAATAGAATAAATAAATAAATAAATAAATAAATAAATAAATAAATAAATAAATAAATAAATAAATAAATAAATAAATAAATAAATAAATAAATAAATAAATAAATAAATAAAACCCTGTCTGGGGAAGGGATTATGGAGAGTTAGGGGGTTCAGCCTACGGCTCAGGCTCCCAAAAACCCTGATTTAGAGGTTAAGGGCTGAACTTTCAGCTACAGGAAGATAGAGGCCCTCTTTGTATGGCCTCCTTCACCATGTCCTTTTTCCCCAAACACTGACTGACATCTTTGAGGAACTAATATCCCTGGAGATGCCTAGGTGTCAATAGCCCCACAGAAGGCTCTTGTCACTGAAAAGTGTGCTGATAGGGAATGATGAGAGGAATTGGATTCAGATTTTAAACTAACCCCGCTTTCAGCATCTAGAATAACTTTAGAAGAATATTTGAAGAGGGACTACTCCCTCAGTCTTGAGTAGAGCTGCTTGCTTCAGGCTTCCTACAAATATTCTCTTTTTTTATGAATTATATAAGAGTTAATAAAAATATTGTGTCACTGCTATAGCTATAAGCTAATGCCAAAATCTGCATATCAACTTTGACCCCCCTAAATATAAAGTATATCCTTATCTTGTTAGTTATAAATCTCCTATAAGGAGTTGTCTCACTAAAAGTAGACACTTCATTTTATGATAAGTCCATATGACAATATTTTTTGGACATATAGTCATGAATACATAAAAATAGTATTTCAAGACATAGAAATACCTCACAAACTGCCATCTTATTTTTTGAGAGGAGCAATACAACTTGATGAAGAAAACTTAGTGTATGCTATCTAGACCTTGAGAGATGTATCTGTGAACCTGATTTGCTCCACTGACCTCTTTTCCTATTGTTGTAATGGTTCAATTTTTTTGCAATCATGTTTTTGGCATTTGTTGTTTTAGGAAGTTTCATATTTAATGTACTACTTTGATTCACTCCATAAAAGACAAAAAGAAAATAAAACTTGAGGGAACATTCTCAACAAATGTGCAACCATACACACACATAGTCATTCAACAACTGATTACAACAATAATACCGTAAAAATCATTAATAAAATTGCTCAACTAACAATAAAAAAAAAAAGACATACACAACAAAATAAAAAAAAGCATTGTATGAATTGATTAACCTTTTTTTATTTATTTAAAAAAAAAAGAAAAAGTCTATTCTCCTATGGTACAGAGATGTGCCTTTGATGAATAAAAAAAAACTTTATTTAAAAAAAAAAGAAAAAGTCTATTCTCCTATGGTACAGAGATGTGCCTTTGATGAATAAAAAAAAACAAACAAAGAGGATGTATACATGATAAGAAAAAAAAAGAAAAAAGAACACCCAAAAAAGAAGAAAGAGAGAGGTGTTGATGAGAAGAGGACTTTGGATATACTCAAACAAACAAAAAAAGAGGAAAAAAAGAAAAAAAAGAAAATTGACCATTTAATTGATTTTATTTTATATTTAAAAAAAGGGGGGATGTTTTATAAGTCTAGAAGAAAAAATATAAACGGAGTAGGGATCTTTCTTTATCTTCTTATTTGAAAAAAGAAAGAAAAAAAAAAACAGATGTAATCAGAGAGAGAAAAATATTGCAAAGAGAATTAATCCTACATCTACTTAACACTAGCGAAAAAAATACATGAAATAAAACACAAGATATTGGATTTTCTTTCTTCATTCTTTTCTTTTCTTAATTAATTTATTTGAATGATTTTCGTTCTTTTTATTATTTATTAAAGGGATGAAAAACATGAAAGTATAAATTACTCATGTTTTTTTTTTTTGAATTGTATCTTTATTGAGAGCTTAAAGGCAATGAGAAGAAATAGAAAAAAAAAAAAAAAGAATTAAGAAAAAAAAGGGAAACATCACATTTTTTAAAAACTTATTTTGAATATAAAAAGAAAAGAAAGATCAAGAGCCATCACTTTTGGAGCAACCTCTTTTCCTAGGTTTGACCTGAATTTGTAAGGTATTATCTGCTTCATCATCTTCCTCGTCTTCTCTATCTTTCTGATTTTTTGGAAGAAGAAACTGTTGATGATTATGTAACTTAGGCGAAGTATCATTGAAATGAAGTTTAGAAAGGTGATCGATTGAAGAAGTCGATGTTGATGTAACGGTAGTATTAGTAGTACTGGTACTAGCTAATTTTTTACTATTATTAATTCCATAATTAATTTCTTGTCCTCTATTATTGAATTCAATACTATCACTACTATTTGTAGTCGAACTTTTCCATCTGAATTTGGCGCTATCTTCGTCGTCGTCATCATCGTCATCAGATGATGATCTGTATTCTAATTTACGTTCATTATCATCATCAATTGATGCAGGTCTGAATGTTAATCTCGGATGTGTCCAAGGAACATGATGATTATCTGATGATTGTCCCACAAGATAATGATTCGTCGCTGTTGTTGGGGTATATGGTGTATGTGGAATTTCTTGTTCTTCAACTCCAGCAGTTCTCATTCCTTTACTGGCTTCTAAATTTCTTGGCGTGAGTTCAATTCCAGACAACCCTAGCTCACATTCATCATCATCTTCTTCAATTTCGACTCCTCCTAAAGTTCTTCCACCCCCAAGGCCACAAATTGCTCCCAGTCCTTCTGTTTGATCTTGTTGTTGCTCATTCAAAATATTGCTCATCATCCATTTACTATCTCCATTGACTCCTTCTTCATTTCCCAATCTATTTGACTCGGATGGGAATGTCCAATTGGTTCCATCATGATACATCAATGGAGGTTGGAGCAAGTTTTCGTCTAACTCATCATCATCATCTTCTTCTTCATCTTCTGTTGTTGTTGTTGTTGTTGTTGCTGTTGTTGTTGCTTCTGGCTGATCGTCTTGTCCAGTATCGTCCGCATCATGGTCGACGGTTTCTTCACGCCTGAGTGTCAAGTCCTGATGAGAACAACAAGGTTCAGCATCCGAAGAGAAAGCTTCCGACGGCGAACCTCTTCCCGCTGTAAAGCTCTGGCTCCTAAGATCGTCCAAGAATTCGCAAGCTCGTGAGCCTCGACTTGATTCAACTTGAGTGGTTTGAGAAGAGGAAATCATTTCACGGTCGTGAATGGCATGTTGTTCAACATCATCTGATGTTGATAGATTTGTTAGATGACTGGACCTTCGCATTGGAGATCGAGCAAACCTCCTTCTAACACTAAATAGAGCGTCTCGAAACCAAGTCGGTGGGGCCAATTTAGCATGATACTCACTCTCACTGACTGCAGCTGGTGAGGTGGCACGTGGTGGGACTAACGAGCTTCGTGATAGTGAGGCTGAAGCTTGGATAGAAGCTGGTGAGCTGGGTAGGGAGCGACGATGATTGACTTTATCGGTTGAAAGCCCAATCGGATCGAGTAGGAGGTGATGAGCATGTATAGAGCGATGAAGACCAGATGCAAATAGAGGGGTATTTGGAGATGAACTGGGCACTGACAGAGCCGAGCAGTGGCTTAACTCATTGGGTTGGGATGGTGAACCAGATCGGGAAGATGTGGATGATAGACAAGATTGCACCGGAGCTAACGCTTTTGATAAGGGCATCTCAGCTCTTATACCAATTGGAGTAGGTGAACGAGCAGGGCTCATGGGACGATGTGAATGGATAAGTGGTCGCACAGATAAGGGATGTAGAGGGTTGGGTTTGGGCGTTAAATTAGAAGGCCATCCTGAGCACGCACCAAAGTTACGCTGGAAACATGAGCTAGTGTTGGATGCAAAAGCGACAGGCGGAGCAGATTCAGGCTGCTGCAAATGTGAGTGCACATTAGCAGTATCCACTAAGTTAAAAGTATCGGCCGCTATCTTTTGAGCAATCATTGAATGAGATGACAGGGATGAGTGGCGTGATTTGAGATATGGGAATGTCGTTTCAACGAAGGGACTGGGTGAGCCACTAGCTCCACTGCTGTTACTTTTTGACCTCATTCTTGAAATTTTGGGCGAGGGACGCTGCAAGCCTAATTTGATTGCCGCTTTACGAAGACTTTGTTTGACACCAAAAAGAGGCTTGTGTGTTGTGAGACTGGCTCGAGGTCGTGAAAAATTGGCCACTTCTTCCGTTGTGACGTAAACTGCATCACCTCCAACGGGGGCAGTTTCATGAACCCAATATTGAGTGTTATCAAGGTTATTGAGTACCCAGGGATGAATCTTGTGTATTGAAAAAGAAATAACGAATCCTTCTGTTAGAATTGACAGACGGTCATATAAAAGAGAGATGAACATTACCTTCACATCTTCTAGTATAATCCGTTTGCGAGGATCTTTCTCCAACAATTTCCTTAACAAATCCACTAATTCCCGCGAATCTCTCTGGACAGGACCATCTAAATGGCGGTTGGTAGGATCAAATTCTAAGGATTGACGTTCAATCCCCATAGTATCGGGAATCAAGATGGGTTCATTCCAAATCACATTAAAGAGTTCATATTCATTCGGGGCGTTAAAAGGAGTTCGACCAAACAATAAACAAAACAGAGTGACACCTAATGCCCAAATGTCAATTGCTTTACCCACTGCGGGTCGCTCACCAGGGGGAAAAGTTTTAGCAGGTAAAGGCAAAGATATAAGTCGTGATGAAATGACTGAAATTTCCTGGATTGGGGTATTATCGGATAAAGTAAGGGAGTTGGAGGGTTTTGTCAAGCCAGAACCTAATTTTGAAGTAAAGTAATCAATTGCATTGACTTCGTATGGGGTAATAGCAGGTGTTACTTCGACGGGACAGCAGAGTTCAGGCGCCATAAAAGCTGGACTACCTTCAGTCTTGCGTAAGGCTTTGTCGTCAGTTGAATTGGTGGTTCGTGGAGAGTCATCCTTTATACCTTCAGGTAGGAAGTTTGCTGGAAGGTTATGATTTGAGGCGGAGCGTTTTAGAACTCCAGAAATATGAGAAACACCAAAATCAGATATCTTGACGGTTTCTCGGTCTGCTGTCCACAATAAATTGGCTGGTTTAATATCACGATGAATGATACCTTGATAATGTACTAGAGGAATAAATAAATAAATAATTGCTTAAATTGATGGTTCAAATGGAAATTGATGTAATTTTTGTATTTGTGACCAAGGAGAGACACATACGGTATTCGAGTCCAAGTAAAACTTGTCTGAAGGTCTTCCTGGCCTGTTCGACTGTCATAAGGGGAGTTTGAGTTAAAGGATCCTGCCACAAAACTTGTCCACCTTCCATGAATTCTAGGACTATATCGTGAAGTGATTAGTTTATTGAAATAGATGGTAAGATGATAAGAAAAGATGAAAATCAGTCTAGATTGGAGGATGATGATCTTGTGAAAACCAAGGACTCAACTCATGAAAACCTTTTTACTTTTAGCATCATCAATAACTTCTTTTAGTTGGACGATGTGATTATGTCTTAATCTTTTCATTATCGCAATTTCTTTTTTCAGTTTGTCATCAACGTCCTTCAAGAGTGGGACCCTTCCAGAAGTGGGTAAATCAAATGGTCCTTTTGAACTAGTTGCGCCGGTATGTCCACTTTCTTGAATCTGATTTGATAGAGCGATGATTGCTTGTACTTCTCTCTCTTGTTGTCGTTGGATCTGGGATCTCCGTAAAGATTTAGGCCCTTTAGGTTCTCTTCGTACCACTTTGATTGCCTAAGATTGTAATCAAAGTTCTCTTAGATGATTGAGAGCTATTGACCAAGTGATTTTTTTTTCTTGTGGGTATATAAATATATATTTATAGATAGAACAACATGAACTTACCACAGTCTCATAATCTTCATCAGTCCACCTCGGGTTTTCGTGAATAATTTCTGGATCGCTAGGATTGATTGAGTGATTTGTAGGGATATGGTCATCATGAATTTGATCGGATTTGAGATGATCATGTTCTGAACCGATTATTGGAGATGAATGAGTGAGGGAGAAAGGGTTTTGATAAGGAGAAGTTCGAATGAGTTTATCCATGTTCTTTCCAATGTAAACGATTCCATGAACACCCTGAGAAGTGAAAAGTGAGAATGAAATGAGATTAGAACAAGAATAAAGGCTTCAATTTAAATTAATCTATTTAGACTGACTCTACCGAGTTCTTTTCCTTTCATATATTGATTAATGATTAAACGACCGGTTCTTGAATCTCTACTCTTGAGTAGTTTTGTGGTATGTCTAACTGTTTCTGATGTAGGATCCAATGAGATTGAATGGGATAAATTTTGAGTAGATTGAGTAGGATTTGAAGGGAGTGTTGAAGAAGAGGAAGGGGTAGATCGAGTGGTGTAGTTATAGTTATAGTTGTAGTGGTTGCTACTATCGCTATTATTTTGATAAAGTACATTAGTGAGTGGTTGATGATGGTTCGGATGATGTGGGTCATTATGAGAAGTTGAGGTAGTGACTGAAACGCAGCAAGTTTGAGGTTTGTTGTACATTTGAATTTATTTTATTTTATTTTTTTATTTTAATTTATTTTTCTCTATGAATTAGTTAAATTTGGTTTAAATTTGGTTTAAAATTAGTTTAAAATTGGTTTTAATTAGTTTTAATTAGTTTAAATTGGGTTAAATAAATATAATTACATAATCTCTTAGTTTAAACCCCCAAGTATTGATCTCCGGAAGCCCCTGGCCTAGCAGAATTGAAAACCTTGGCTTTTAATTTCACTAAAAATTTAAAAAACATGGATAAGCTAGACCAAGTGACTGCTATACTAGACGCCTATCAATCTAACAAGCTATATTCACTGGAATTAAGATATGATTTAATCGGTCAAAAACCTTCTTTCGATAATTCTCAAGATTTAGATGACAGTGATGATCGTCCTGATAACATTAAACAGATCCAAGTGGATGGAAAATTGTTGAAAACATTAGATTACGATTTAACTAGTTACGAGGTGAGTTGAATTTTAATGTTATTCAACTTTTATTAGACTGATTTTTAGATTGTTATTTTCTATTTCTCCTAGGCTTATCTTTCGGCTGTTCAATTTAACTGGGTTGAGGCCGCTGCCAAGGAAAAGTTCATCGCTTGTACAATATTCGATGACGATGGATTCGAGTGCTCTTACGATGAAATTCAAAATCTTGGTATTCAGCTTGTTGTTACTCTTTTTCCCTCAATTGACTCATTCTTACTTGGAAAAAAAAAAAAAACTGATTGACTTAATTTCTTCAAAAATCAGATGATACCAATGCACAATACGAGAATCTCCTCAAAACTTTACAAGCTAATATTACTAAAGATCAGACAAAGATTTTGGAAATGGCACAAGAAATTCAGGATAGATATACAGATGCTCAAGCTACATACAAATTAAATCGAGCATTGACGAATGACATAGCTGATTTAGAACTTGAACTGAATGAATTGAAGATCAATCAAAAAGAAGATGATTCAGATTTAATGACTATCTCAGATGCTACAGAAGCAGGACTTGAATTAGAACGTCAACTAACCGAAATGGCTAACAAATTATCAGAAAATAATAATCAAATCCCCAAATTGAAATCTCAATATGCAAAAGAATCCAAGTTGGTTGATCAATTAAGAATTGAAAGAAATGCAATTGAAAAAGCTGAGGGTGATCGTAGGAGGACACTAGGTGGTCGCATTAAAGGAAGTTCAATGGCTAAACTTGAATCAGGTCAAACTTGGTACTTGTTTTCAAATTTACATGTTTTATATCTCACTGTCTAAAATTTTTATTACCTTTTTACACATTATTAGGTTTACAACCGTGAATGAAACCTATAAGGCAGCTTTGGGCATATTGTCTATTAACGTTTTAGGTTCCAATCCATCATATCCTACAAAACTTCAAATCAAATTTGGTCTTTGTCATCCTTTAACAGGTACCTTGGTAATACAATTCGCGCAGTGTCGCGTACTCGGAACTCGGAAAATATCCAGCGCCTATGTATATCTTATTTTTGTTTTTTGTTTTTAAAAAAAAATCAATAGTAATAATATAAAACAAGTTCATTAATTTAATGTTTCGCACAACTAACGTTTTCCTCTTTTTCCCTTTGCTAGCTTGACCAATCCTCCCAGGATATTAGTGCGATTGTTGAACCTTTCATTAGTGATAACGACGTAACTTCTTTGATTATTTCCGTACGGCACTTTTTGGCCCGACTTGAATCTTCACTTCCTGAGAACCAAAAAAATTGAATAGAAATGACCCCCCAAGAAATAATTTTTTCTCAATAATTAACTCAAGGATAATACATTTCAATTGTTCTTTTTTTCTTTTTTTTTGCTGACGTAGTAATATCTGTTCATTTCTGCCGATTCATCTTGAATACCCTGCTTCTTTCTTACTTGAAAGAATGGAAAAATTTGTGCATATACATATTTTCATTTTTTATTTTATTCTACTTTAATAGCATGTAAAATAAACTCAAGTTTTATTTTATTTTTGTATTTTACATGATTTTTTGTGTTATTTTTTTTGTTTCTTTGTTTGTGCATTCTCATTTGTACTAATTTCGAGAGATGACATTGGAGCACTTCCTGTCTTCCCCCTGCCCTGTGTATTCCTAAAACATTTCCCTCCCTCCATATCCATCACTTCCATATTAACCTTCACTGCCCATTGAATTCAAATTCCCACTGTCATCTCCTAGAATCATCATCAAATTCAGAAAAAACATCTATTCTGCTTATTCAATTCGATCTCATTTTTTTACTTGACGAATCATGTAAGATGGCAGATTTCTGAAATACTCAAAATCTTACTCTCTAGAAACACCAGCAAATAATCTTACTCTCTAGAAACACCAGCAAATAATCTTACTCTCTAGAAACATCAGCAAATCTGTCAAATCAATTGAATAGACCTTATGGTGCTGCAGGCCTCCAAGAATTGTGGTAGTTGATTTGGGACCACTAGTTTGCTTTCAAAGAGATTAGATTGACAAGGCTGTTCAGAGGTAAGTGTTCCTTCCTTTGACCAAAACATACGCTAGACGCAGTTCTGTCAACTCATCCTTCTACATGGTCCCATATTTCTGTGAAGAAAGTGTGGCTCTACGGCAGCCAATCAAGGATGACTGCAGCTAGTATAACTAAGAACTAACTCAAGAAGCTGTTCTAATTGCAAGCACAACACTTTTAGTGAGTCCTCGATGCTCAATGATGAAGATAACAATAAGAATCAAAAACTGTATAATTCAGTGAAAACAAAGATGGTGATAAGTCTCTAAAATTACCTCATAGCTGAGCACACACAAAAGTTGAGATTTATATCTTCTAACCATATGGACATCTCTCAATCCCACAAATCATATATCATTAACCCTGACTCTAACCTATACTATCAAATGTCAAGCCTATACCATATGTGGGCCTCCCTTTAGTTCCAACATGCTTGTATCAGATTTTCACATCTGGAATTATGTCAGATAAAAAAAAAAAACTTTTATTATGTGTCACATGCAAGGTATTAACCCTGACTCTAACCTATACTATCAAATGTCAAGCCTATACCATATGTGGGCCTCCCTTTAGTTCCAACATGATTGTATCAGATTTTCACATCTGGAATTATGTCAGATAAAAATAAAAACTTTTATTATGTGTCACATGCAAGGCATAGCACCTTGCACCATGGGAAAACTGGGCTCTCCGGCTGTCCAGTGACACCAAAAGAACAAAGGGGCCCTTTGTACTTTTGGTGTAACTGGTCAGCCAGTGAGCCCGTTTTTCCCATGGTGTTGAATCAATTTGACTGCCATCTTTTGAATCAATTTGAGTTGGTTCAAATTTGGGACTTCCCAGATGATTTTTCAAATAACTTTTGAATACTTCTTACCATTCTTTTTCCCTATATCAATTTCAGTTTGAGGCTGCGTACAATTTTCCACTATGTTGACCCCCTGACCCCTCTTAGATTTTGACACTCTGGCTCTGGTTGCTGACAAGGCCCCGCTGTTGGTCTCCCCGCATCTATATATTTATAACATTCTGATTCACAATTTCACCGCCCCAAATAAAAAAACAGGTTACAAATAAAATAACCGGTTAGTTCTCAATTTTGTATTTTGAAACTTGAATTTTTCCTGATCTTGATTCCCAGCTAACTTATTCTTTCCCTTTAGCTTTTATACTTCTTTTTTTTTAATCTTAATTAACAATTATTCGGATTCCTTTCTGAAGTTGGTTGGCCGGTGCAATATAACAAAGTTATAAAGTTCTCATTAATGATACCAAGTTAGTTCCAACTTTTTATATCTTGAAGGTTAAACTTGATCTTTTCCTGATCCCAGCTATTTTTTTTTTCCCTTTAAATACTTCTTTTTTTTAATCTTAAATTCTTTTTTTTTTAATCTTAATTGATAATCATTTGGATTCCTAAATTAGAATGATGAATCCAAGTACAAGTAAAGCATCTGTAGTTGATCCCTCAACAAGCAAATCTCATCCATCCCAACAGAATATCCATCAAGTTCCAAAAAAACGAAAACTTTCAAATTTCAATCAATCAATGGCAGCATCCTCTTATT
>JNCO01006495.1:0-12612 GCA_000785685.1 Uromyces viciae-fabae | reverse complement strand
TGTCGTTTTACTAAAAAGACACCTTTCCGTGGGTTTTGTTTACTAAAACAACACCCCCCGTGGGGTTTTTTTTTTGTTTTTTTCTAAAACGACACCCCCCCGGTTGTGTCGTTTACTAAAACGACACCCCCGTGGGGATTTTTTTGTATTTTTTCTGGGGTGTCTAAAACGACACCCCCCTGAGCCATTTTTATCGGGGGTGTCGTTTTAGCACGCCCCTTAATTAAATGTTCAATACTCGGATCTAGAGAACTACTTGATGAATTTTTATTATTTTGAGTAGGTAAAATTGATCAGAAGTGGTTTTTAGATGATTCAGGTTTTTGATTTACTGATTTGGGCCCCAATTTTTGTTTTGTTTTAGATATGTGACATTTATTTGGACGAGTATAGGCTAATAATGATTCTTCTTGTTGTTTTTGTTCACGCCGGTTATCTTCCATCATTAATCTATTTGACACTTCTTCAAACGTAAACGGTTTGGTGTCATACAAACTTTGAACTAGACTTTCCAATGTGTCATCATTTCTGAATGATTTTAAAAAATACGCCGCCACCATGGCCGCCAAAACTTGCATGATATTTTTATTTTCAGCAATTGCTGAAAGAACTGAGGTATGTAGACTTGTAAAGGTTGAGATGTGAGTTCGAATTGATGTTCCTGGCTTGTATACTGAGTTTACTAACGCAAAAATTTGATCACATAGTATGATGATTGAGTTTTCATCACCACTCTTAGATAAAACCTCTAGTGCTCGTATGTATGAGCCTTCACACAATAAAAGACTAGGTCGAAACTCTGGACCAACTGAACTATAGAAAAGACGGAAACCTACTGCGTTTTTTCGAATTCCTTTTGGAGTATTCGCGTTTGCTGCCAGCCATGAGTTATCAAAAAATCTCTCTATGTCCTTTACTGATTAGTGCTGTGCGCATCAGCATACACCATTCAGTCCAGTTAGTTTGAGTGAGTTTGGGTATGTCAACTTTTGTTGAAGATGCTTGTTGATCATCATCATTGGAGGATTTAAATTTTTCCTTTCCTTTGGAGGTCCCGGTTTCAGCCATTTCAATCAATATCTAGAATTTCTTACTTGACGTTGTTTTTCTTTCCAAGGAACCAACTCATGCTACCATGTAAGCTTCTAGAGTTATGGCTATGATCTTTTATTTCAGAAATTTATAGAAAACAACGTAATAGAAGTAAAAGACTAGAAACAATAAAGGTAAGAATAATTGAATGAGGATTTTTTGATAATATGATGAAATTTTATTTTTTAACTAAGAATAATCTTTGAATCTTGATAACAAGGAAGAAATTTAATGGAACTAAACAGGAATAATCACAATGGAAGAAAGTCTGCCCAGACACTTTGTTGAATTCTAAGGCTTGAGGACAAAGAGTTGTTGAGAAGTTGAGAATATTTGTTGAAAGAGGAGCTAGAAATATTCAGATCAAAAATATTTCATAGTAAAGAGAGGCTCAAACTCGATGATTTAATTACAATCACTGAGAAGAGAAATATAAAGAGAGAGAAAATGTCACAACTCTGTGACTTACAAACAAATAAAAATAACTATCACAACTACACATGACAGAGAATCACAACACAACTACACATGTTAGTGATATAATAACTAATAAGAGATAATTATTGACAACTACACATCAATAATTTATATTATTAAACAAAGACAACAACACATCTATGAGTAATAATAACTAAATAATTTTATATAATAAATCATAGATAACTACACATCCATGAATACTATAATTTAACTTGTTGACAACTAAACATCAACATTACTATAATATTTTACTTTGTTGACAACTACACACCAACAAAGCATAAATAAGTCTCAAGGACCACTACACATCAATGAGAGAACTACTAATTAACTAGTGACTTTACTAACTAATCTTAATAAATTTTAAATATTTGTATTATAATTTTTGTTTAATTAAGTTGAGAAAGGAGAGAGGAAATAGGAATAAAGGATGAGAGTGGAGGAAAATTCACAGAAAAACAACACACTTCTCCTAGCTCCTCCTGAGTTAGTGCACTATTTTTCTTGATCTTGTTGGAGAACTTGATGGAATGTTTGAATTGAGATGATGAACCGCAGTATGGAAAATTGGAGTTGATGATGATGATTTTTGAATGAAAAATTAGAACTTGAGATTAAATTAAATGAATTAGATTTTGACTTGAAACTTGAGGTTTTTGACCTGTGCCCTTGTTGCCCCCCACAGCTGCATGGTTAGACGATTCACACGCCAATATGGATTATAGTTTTAGTATGGCTCTGAGAGGTGATTGATATTCCTTTCAGAATATCTGAGAGAATTGGCTTTCACCAGCTAACCAATAAGTAATGCCATAAGCAAGATCAAGCCATTAATCTTGCTTTTGCACATCTCCCAACAAGACTGACTGATGTTTCAGAGGATGGAGGCTATAATTATCAGGTCATCCTGGTAACGTCTTGGTGACTTTTCCAATGAGAAGTGAGCATATTTCATGTAGTGAAAGGCAGTACTCTTGTATGTGTATCAGCTATGCTGTGGTCATGGGTTTGACTCCCATCAGACACATCTTCACTTTACAGTCCCTAACATACAAAACTACTAATTTCTTTCTTAATTCTTGAGAGAAAATTTAAGTAATTAAATTAATTAACAAAGGAATTCCCAAATCTAAACCCAACAAGAAGCAAAGTGTTTCTTGACAGATTTAACCTTTGAAACACTTCAATTTGTATAATCTTTAGATCTTGATGGTACCCATTACTTGTATTATTTCTAATCTCTTCCTTCAATGACGATGTTCCTCATCAAAATCTTCATTTTAGTTTGTGGATTTAGTTTAATTGACATTTGCTGATTAACTATAACTTTTGGCCTAGCAGTTGCCAGGTGTGCATTCCTTGCATTTTTTTTTTTTCTACCATTATCAAAATTCTGGATGAATAATCAGAAATCAGTGTTTTATTGATCTAAATATTGAATTGATGAAGATATGTAAGATGTTGTTTTCTTTTTCAAAGAAATGCAACCATTTTTGGGTGTATGTATAAACAGTATTGCATTATTGTTCAATGACAAAAAGGAAGTATTTTGAGCAAAGAAAAATAAAAAAACACCATGCATAACAAGGTACGCTATTTTTGTTCAAGATCAAAGTATTAAAAGATGTTTCGTCTATTTAATCAGTTTCAAAAAGTGGAACAATTGCTTTTCAATTGTAGTTGAAAACTCCAACTGCTCAGTTTTGATAATTTAAAAAATAAAACTCATGAGCAACCTATAAAAAGAAAAGATGCAAATGATTTTGCTGATCTGCGAGAAAATGAAAAAGCTGATAGATAGCTATTGTGAGCTATATTTTTATTATTATTCAGTTGCAAAGATAACACAAAAAGAAGATGTAATAAAATACTTGAATAAGTAGACTAAAATAAGTAAAAGAATGAACTAGTCACAAGTAGAAATTCATACACTAAATCTATTATATGTTCACTACGGAAATACGATGAGAAGAATAAATACAATACAGCTGGAAATAAATAAATAAAAAACAAATGAAATTGAAAATGAGCAAAAGAATAAAACTAATCACAATTGAATTGGGATAATGATTTAATTTTTTTTAAACGAGTGTGACACTGAAAGAATCAAACGATTGGATGGTAAGAGAATTTGAAACTTATGGAGGGAAAGAAGCGAGAAAGACTAGAATTTGAAACCGAAGCAAATCTACGAAAAAATGAAATCAAATGAAATGTGTTGAAATTCCACTGAATATCTAACACATAAAATTGTAGAAGAATAAAACTGGAGAAAAAAATATAGATAATTAAATGCAGATGAAGAAGAAAGAAATCTGAGAAAAGTTTAACTATTCTTAGCTATAGGCGCGTGAATAAATGAAATGCAGTTCTTGAAGTTTTGATACGGTTGCGGCGATTTTTCCAATTTCAACCCACAACCCCTTTCTTCAAGAATGAAAAGCTGGGTTGCTGGTAGAGAATTGAAATGATGATAACAAAGATTTTTTACTGATACTTGCTTCGGAATCTGGAGAGAATGGGTTTCTGTTTTTCGAGGATCGTTTGACGCTGCCGATTTTTTTTATTATTCTCATAAACTTCGTAGAAGTCTTATAATTAGTCGCAGGAGAAGACTTATGGTTGGTGACCCGACATTGCCCATTAGTATTAGCGCCGGTGCCTACGGTTCTTGGAGATGATTCAACAGCATTTGTCCTAATAGAAAAGCTAGAAACCGATCTTCTGGCGAAATCAGATAATTTTTGAAGCGGATCTCTTTTACTTGGTAAGCGATGAAGTCTAGGTGAATCAAAATGAGAATTGCTTCGTCGATGAGTGGCTTGCCACTCTGCTGAAATGAGTTGCTCAGTTGCTTCAGCTTGTAATCGACGGATTGCCTCACGATGTCGTTGTTCGATGTCCGGGGGAGCAGCCACCGTCCATTTTTTCGGTTTGTGTGACTGTGCGACTAATTTGGCACGACCGTCTTCAAAATGAATTGGACGCCCATCAGCGTCTGTAGGCTGAGAAAGATCGATCAAGGGTACGCTGGTGGGTTTCCTGTTAGTAGCGTGGTGGGGGCTGGGTGGTAAGGGACGACTAATGCCGGTCCCATCAGGTATTTCATCACTTGAATCGGAGTTCTTATGATCGTTCATGTTGCAATTTAGTTATTATTGTAGATCACAGCAATGTGAAAAAGAGGAAAGATTGGGGGATGACTGATACAAAACAACTGACTGTACTAAGATCTCTTAACATCCAACTGTGAGCTCTTCGACAAGGGGATTCTAACTTTTTGATCTAGAATTGTTAGGTAGTGTTGGGTAGGGTTGTAGTAGAATTAGAGTTAAGAAGGAAAGATGGAGCGATGATGAAATCCGGCATAAAGGATTTCGAGCTCATGAGTCATCAATCCTATTGAAATAGGGTTTCAAAAAAGTTAGGAGCTATCAAAGGTAGTTGATTAACGTACGTCGGAAGAAGCTTGATCATTTATTGTATGATGAATCGACTGCACTTGGAACCAAACAGCTCTCCTCCATTCAAGAACGGACATGGGGCCAGGGGTTTCGGGTTGGTTGTCGAGCTGGTGAAGTGGTAAACTGACGATATCACTAGGAGGATCAATCGAGTAGCAACCAGGGGCTAGTGCGGCATCCATTTCTTGAGAAGCCGATTACAATTTTTACTTGTTAGATTCTAGTATTCTGAAGAAAAAGCCCTGTTATGATATATGTAGGTAAAATGTCCTTCAGTTTTGCTTCGATCATTCAGGTTAACTCGGGAAACATAGATGGAGCTAATTTTAATTTTGCACTCCACAGCTCAGTTGGTTTAAAAATTAAAACGTATGAGCGTGAGGATGCCGAAAGGAAGGGTAGGAGGTGTTCTTATGGATAATAGGGTGACTAAATTGGAACGAAGACGTCAATTAAGGTGGAGTCTGAGCTACGCGGTATCGTGAATACCCTTTAAGCTCGTCTGGGACGGTGAGGTTAGCATACAATTAGGAGTAAGCTTTATGTATGTGTCTTGGATGATATCCTAGAAGTTTATTTGTATAAAGGTCAATTCAAGTGAGCCGATCGGAGCCTGTTAACTTAAAGTGATATATTTAAATATGTATGTGATGGCTCGGGCGAGCTGGATTTATGGAAGCGAAGCAAAAGATGTGTGTGCACCCTGAGCACAACAGCTCTTGAAAGAAAACTCCAGTCTTAAAGAAAGATAATGGATAAGGTGTTTTATGGAAGGAGTGATTGCACAAGAAAAAATAAGACAATATGTGAGAGGATAGAAGAAAATGGGTGATGGTAAGCAGTGCGCTAATGATAAAAGCAAGCAGCTTCTCGACCAATCTGTGGTGATTCAAATTAACAAAATTCCATCACAAAATAGTCTCCCCCTTTTTTTTAGAAGAGAAGAATCAAGTCAATCCTGCAACCAACCTGAAAGAGGGGATCGAGTAGTTTGGGATCTCAACTATAATGCTAATGGAGAGGAGTCGACTGGGTAATCGGTCCAAGGTTTCGTCTTTAAGCTGATCAATTCTCTTCAAAGAAATGAGGATGCTCGAAAAGAAAGCCACATACAAACTCGTCCTTGTTTCTTCTTGGTACTTTTTGGTGATTTTTTTTTAGATAAATAACTCGTAATCCTCAAACTTTAGAAAGAAAAATTGACATGAAGTTGATAAAAAGCTGACCATCGAATCGAAGTAAGAGTTTTTAATGGACAATATTTTGATCTACTCTCTATTCTCAACTTTAAACCTTCGTAGGTTTTTTTTTTTTTATAACAATTTGTACGGGACAACTAAAATAGCCCGGGATGGATCATGTGTAGTTCAGACAAAAAGAACCGATAAGCATTCAGGTCCGAATCTGATGGGTTGACATCAGCAAAGGTCAGCAGCCATAAGCAAGGCGGAGATTCTCCACGTCATGATTATGACTCATCAAGTATTGCATGTAGCTTCTCGAGTGCAAATCATTTCCACGTAAATTCCAATTCGAAAATTTGTCGCTCGAAAATTCCATCATATATGTACATAAGACTGAAAAAAATCCATTCTTCTTTCAATCAGAATCATTTGATAGCGCATATATTTAATTGATGACGTCTAGTTCCTAACCTAGCGGAGAACTGATCTATTTACAATCTATCACTCATAGCTATCCACCCTTCATAAGCCACATGAAATTTAATCAAGCAGTGTCTTTTTTCAAAGGCGTAGTCTGAAATGATTGCCTATACCGCACTCTATACCCCGAATTTTGAGATAGTATAATAACCTTATTTGCAGATTAGTTATGTACTGGATTAAAGATGCACACGGAATACATGAATTGTTTGTGACTGTGGATTGAGGAATAACCTCTGTTCCTATTTCTATAGGATGTTCTGCAGAATGTATGCTCCTTGCTATTTGTATTTTTATCGTATAAGCCTTGTTTTGACACCAAATCTTGACGTTGATTGAGCACAGTTCTCTCTATTAGCAAAATGCCCTCTTTGACCGTTTAAGTTTTGACTTTTACTCTGAAAAAAGAAAAACAAAGAATAATAAATTTAATTCTGTGTGTATCATTCGCAAGTTGAAAAACTTCTTTGAATGATTTCAACACAGACGAAAATCGGGTTTATTTGAACCCTCAATCAAATGTGTATTTTTATGCCGCTTTTAAGCGACCCCTTCCCCCAAGGTATTCATCACTTTATGCGATGAGCATCAATCAATTTCATAGTGTTAGCAAAACATAAACTATGCATTCACATGCGCGAAATTCACGCACTAAGCCATTAAAACAAACACACATAATATCTTACCGGGATGACGGGACATTAATCTGTGTTAATACGATGAGAAATTTATGGACATGGTGAAATATATCATCCAACACCAGAATTGGTTCTGAAAGGATTACATACAGTGCGACAGCTCAAAGATTACATGTGGGTTGGCCTCAATTAAGAACGGGGACTTCGCCCAAGCTTGAGTATGTAACAAAAACGCAAAAAATGAATGAAAGCGGGATGTATGTTCAATCAAACAAGCGTCATCTCGTTTTGAAAAAAACTAGTGTATCTCCGTGTATCTCCGACTGCGATTTTCGCTCAAATTTAGTGAGTTTAAGCTGGTTTAAGTCATTGCTAGACTTGAGATGAAGCAAAGTTGATCATGGAAGAACCGTAGTGTAGTGTGATTCTTGGGGTAAATCAACGACAAAAAACTGATTCACTGAATGTATATTTGCAGGTGAATGACTAAAAACTCCATACCGAAATCAGGCAATTTTTCTTGAATTTAATAATTAAGAAAAGTTTCTCAAAGAATTGAACGAGATTTGTTATAGCCTTGTAGCTTGTGATTTCTTTTGGAGAATTGAATATTTGATCTTTCCGATTCGTCACTCATAACAAGATATTCCAGTCATGGGTTTAAATAGCCATAGTGCTCTAAAGATCCATCCACATCGGGCCGAGAGTCGGAAAGAACCGGCCAGCTCTGCAACCGGTCGATAACTGGTTCAATTCACCACAGGGCCCGTGGGCGAAGCCTTAAGCCTGAGACGCGATTCGAAGGACCTTGCATCCTAGTTCGCGGTGATTCACAGCAAATCAAAGAAAAAAAGCTTCAACTATTTTCCTTCCTTTTTTTACAATCCAAGACCATTCATCGCGCACAAGTGTTTTTATTATTGCTCTTTATCGGTTGTGTATCACCGTAATGTACAATGTATCTCTAATAAATTGAACAAACTGCTAGAAAATTATATTATCTAAGAGAATCAAATGATGCGCGGAATCGAAAAAAATCATTGTTCAAGTGGCAAAAAAGGTCAGGCGGCCCACCTAAGTTGAGCTCGAGTGGATTGGATGATGAGGTAGCAAGTAAACTGCTGATATTCTTGAACCTTGTCTGGGTTATCTCCTCTAGTCAGCTCAGTCTTGAAAAATGCTCAGACTCAAATAAAGTCTCGAGAAGATAAGGTAATAAATCTTGGCAATGGGAACAGGAAAATGCTAGTACTACTCAACTACTCAGAGGGAATGAGAGAAAAAATCAGGAGATACCTGAGCTAACGTGACATTATTGATGATCTAAGTCTTTTTTCTTCCGATGTCAATATTTTGATTTTGTTGCTTGATTTTATAAAAAAAACAAAATAAAATAAATAATGAATCGATGGCAAAAGCGGCACAAAACTGATGTATAACATAAATTTTGTTCGAATGGTAGGATCAGCCAGTGTGATCCTCCGGAGCGCTGGGCACAGAGGAAGAGCCCGTGGCAAAGATAGGCTCCAGCCGACTCAGCTTCTCATGGCGAATAGAATATAAAAGAGTTCCATTTACGGAAGAGGAACGCAAACCTCACTCCTCCGCTCTTAGAAATCAACACCCGCCTTCTTACACTCCACATATCCAAAAAAAGTCAACAGACCCTCAAATACTCAAAAAAAGTCACAAGATGAGCTCGATTCATTATCGTGCGGCTTTGCATTTTCGTGAAATACTTGTTCAAGCAGCATCAGCAAGCGCTACAGTCCCTGCGGATGAAGTTCAAGACCCAACCCATCGAGTTAAAAAGGCATTAGATGGTATTCAAGAAGTAAAACTCAAGCCTAGCCAAGTGTTGAATTGTAAAATCTGTTTAGAGAAAGCGTCACCGGAAGAGATTGTTCTTCAATTACCTTGTCATTCAACTCATCAGTTCCACAGGAAATGTTTAAAGGTAATCTTGATTCCTTTAATTCGTTCAACTTGCTTCTTTTTCTTGTTTTTGACAAGACTCCACCTTGATTCTGATGATAAATTCATACATATCTATATTACACAGGATTGGTTTGAAACTTGCTCGAGTTTAACCTGCCCAATTTGTCGCGGTGGTATTCAATTCCCAAACAAACGATCATAATAATACATCTACACCTTCGCAAGCAGAAAACTGATTTCGATGGAAGAAAGCCACATTGAAGGTCCAAGGAAATAGAAATGGGCGAGATATAAGGAATGGAAGTTTCGAGGCGATCCGTGTCCTTATATTGAGATCAACAAATTTCCTTTCCCTTGGTTAATGCGTAAACATGGTCTAGAACAACTCACTTGCATTTTTTTATACATCTCAAACCAAGCTCGCCAATATTTATACTTATCAGCCAATATTATCAATGAGCGATTGTTGTGTTTTACATTACTTTATTTTCATTACTGGTATTGAGCGACGGCTGCGCCGTTTTATGTAACTGTTCATGTCTAATCCTCAGCGGAAAAATTTAAGACGCACCGTTGCGTTAATAATGGAAACAAATTACTCTTGCAGGCAGTTGAGAAGTGGTATGGTCCAGAATTACTCTTGCAGACCATTGAGAATGACATGGTCCAGAGTCCCGACTGACCTGAATACTACTTGAAGGAGCAGGACTAGAAATTAAGCAGAGGCCTCATGTTTAGGCGCAAGGATATTGAATATGAGGAGTGTTGGAATTTCCCTCTTTTTCTTATGCCTCTTTCATTAAAAAATTAAAATCTATGCTATGAAAATATTTTCTTTTATTTTATTTTTTTATTTTATTCTTTTATTTATTTTCTTTATTTAAAACAGTGAAAGTAAATCTAAGAAAATTATTACAAGTAGTCTGATCATACACCTTTTGAATAAGCTTTTAGCCACTGAGCCCTGTCTTCTAAATCACCGTGTTGTTTTTCTTATCTCTACGTAGTATGATTTATTATCTCTACGTAGTATTATTTCTTATCTCTACGTAGTATTATTTCTTATCTCTAAGTAGTATTATTTCTTTTATTTTATTTTTAATCTTGTTTAAGAACTTATTTACTGGGATTAACGCCCCCAGTAATTGTGATGCACTTCCTATCTTGTCTAGCTTATCTGCATGAGTTGTCAGCCTGCTTTATCAAAATTTGTCTAGTAAATAACTCTGTTCTTTTTATTATTATTTTATTATTTTTCTTTATTATTTAGGCCCCTTCTGGATCTTGAGCAGGGGGCTCTCTAGTTGTCAGGTTTCACAACCACTTTTTTCCTTTCTCATAAATAAGCTGAGTTTTATCAAGAAATAAATTTTTCTTATTGGCTCTTCTATCCTCTTAACTCCGTGCCCTGAGACAATCCAAGTGTGGGCCCCACTTGTCATTCTTTAATTACTACCTTTTTCTTTTTAAGACTAAAAATCAACAAACAATTAAAAAAATCTTTGTAAAATCAAAAATAAAATAATAATAAAAAAGTGATTCAAAAATAAAAACAAAACATTAAAAATCACTTTCTTATTTTGTTCATATTATTAACAAGGAGGTACACTTAAAAGCATCTGATCTTTGATGAGAGCTAAAGATAAATTGAAAGCCATGAGTAAGACATCAGTAAGAGGCATGAAATTAAAAGATTACCTCAAGCGCAACACGGTAAGGCAGAGACTGATTCCCTTCAAAGAACGCCTTTGCTTGAATCCAGTGGGTAATTTATCTGACCAATACCCCCCTAAATCTACACCACCAAAAGAACAGACGGACAACACCAGAAACTCACTGTGTCAGATGCAGTAGATTTGGCTAAAACACGCAAACTTACACCACATACTTTCAGGGAACCACAACTGGAGGCAGCTTCCCGGATAGTTAATAGTAGAAAAAAACATTCCAAACTTGCTGAAAGTACACATGACTACTGGTATCACCTCATTTTATGATCCTACAGTAGTATTCATGTTATTTTGGTCAGCAAGAGCAATCAAACTGAGTCCAATTTTACAATTGTCAAACCAAAGGGAGTAAAAATTGAGATAAGTCATTAGTCTGAGTTTGATTTCAAATATTTAGCAGGCTGCTTTCTGGTCATGATGAGCAATGATCTCCAGTTGAGAGCCTTTCTCCTCTTGGAGCACCTGACTAAATTTGAGAACAGTTGAGGTTGGAAATTCTCATTATTTAAAGGTAGGATCTGAATTATAAAAGGATTCCTCACTGAAGCATAAAGAATTACTTTGTTCACCGGGTAAATCAGTAGATTCACCGGGTTTTGATTCCAGTAGAATGACAACTTTTTTTAAGATGTTAAAAAAATGCCTTCAGGTGCTCTATGATTACCATTTTTTCTATCTTTCCATAGCCTCCTGACCACACTTTCTACATCTTCTGAGTCTTTGATCTCAAAGAAAAAGAGGGGTAATTCTTGCATGGAGAGTACACAAAATTACACAAAAAATAGAAACCAAAATTTTGCAAAAGTAAACGTAAAGCGTACTTTTTTTTCTTCCCCGTGGATGAAATTTTCATCCCACATTCCAATAGGGTGGAAATACATGTGATAAAAGTTTTAGCCCATATTTCCTGCATTAACTATATTTTTTCATTTTTTTTTTGATTTTGTGTAATCCCTATATATGGAGTACTTCCATATTTTTTTTTGGCTCTAAAAACTTCAGAATATGAAGCAGGGGGGCTCAGGATACTAGGAAAAAAATTTGGTAATTTTAGAACCATTGAAAGTATTTTTTAAAAATATTTGAAAAAGAAAAAAAATGTGGCGTCCCCTGGCGGTCCCAAACCGTGTGTAAACGCAGTTTGACCGTGTGCGGAAATCAATGCTTTATTTTTATTTTTATTTTTATTTTTATTTTTATTTTTATTTTTATTTTTATTTTTATTTTTATTTTTATTTTTATTTTTATTTTTATTTTTATTTTTATTTTTATTTTTATTTTTATTTTTATTTTTATTTTTATTTTTATTTTTATTTTTATTTTTATTTTTATTTTTATTTTTATTTTTATTTTCATTTTTATTTTTATTTTTATTTTTATTTTTAGGGCATTGCTAAATTCACGCGGTCAGCCCGCAAACTCACGCGGTTTCGACCGCGCGCGGACCGACCGCGTGCACGCGGTTTTCCGCAAACACACGCGGTTTTTAAACCGCGTGTTTTTGGAAAAAATCAAAAAACCAAAACATTCTTTGGGGTCCAAAAACCCCAAAAAATATTTATCAAGAATTTCCATGGGGTTTTTGAACCCGAAAAAATTAATTCAA
>KN362536.1:2698-12730 GCA_000785685.1 Uromyces viciae-fabae | reverse complement strand
CTTCTTCATGATAGAGGACCGCCACTCTTTGCCAAAAGGTGGCGCCTTCCTGGTTGGTGCCCACCTTTGGATCTTCAGAAATCATGATCCAGGCACGACAGAGAGCGACATCCTTGTGCTCTTCATAGTTTGATGTTTTTTTTGTTTTGCGTCCAAGTCTGGTGGTGGTTGCTCGCTTGGTGGTGGAGTTTGAGGGTTGCCTGAAATTTTTTTAAAACATTTTTAAACTAATAGCTAAAAGAAAATAGATGAAAAGAAAGAAGGAATTGGTTGACCTACAATTCATCATGTCCATTGTGATCTGGTTGTTTGGAATTGGGAAGTTGTGGTGTGTTGATTCCGGGGGATTGTGGGAAGAGAAGGGAGAGGAAAATCACGGAAAGAAATGTGTGAAAGGGAAGAAGAGCGGAGCTATAGTGATTCTACATGTAGGATCAATGTAGCGGGGTCAAATCTTAAAATCAAGCCCCAAATGGCACCTCCGGTGGAGGTGCCATTTGGGGCTAGGGTTGCTATGTTTAGCATAGCACCCCAGGATAGAACCCCTGGTGGAGATGCTCTAAGTCTTCCTTCATTTCCCTTGGGTTAAAGCTTAGAGAATGATTTTCCAGGAAGATTGAGGTATGCTACAGAGGAGCCTAGGATGGAAAAAGCTAATCGGGATTGTTTTTCCTTTAAAGAGTTCAAAAGGACTTTTCTTGCTCCAATGCGAGGGTATTTGATTTAGTGTGAGAGTACTAACTTTCACTATTTCATTCCACATTCGCTTATTGAACCCGGTGTCCAGAAAAATTGTTCGCATTGATTCTAAGATCGTTCTATTATGTCTCTCAGCGAGTCCGTTGTGCTGAGGCGTGTAAGGGTCAGAAAACCTCGATTTGATAAGATGCTTTTTGCAAAAATCCTTGAGAGCAGTATTGATGAATTCAGATCCTCGATCCAAGTGAATTAAGGTGGGATAATACCCAAATCGTTTAGCTTCTAGATAAAGTATATCTATTAGAACAGAAGAAACATCACTCTTGTGTTTTAGAGGTATACCTGAGCAGTAACAAGTGCAACTGTCAACCATTGTAAGTATGTAAACATGACCTTCTTGAGAAGAAGGTGTGATGGGTCCAATGAGATCCATATGTATCTCATCAAAGGGTCTATAAGCTCTCTTGTGTTTTGATTTAAAAGATGCTCGGGTTACTTTGGCAAGAGTGCATTATCTGCATTTTTCTTCAGTTTTTATCGGAATACCCAGCTTATTTTGTATATGATGATAGCTGACATGACCTAGTGACTTATTTAAGATTTCGGCAGCAGAGAACAGGGAGGTTTCATTACTATCAATGATTTTCTATACAGGGTAGATCATTTATGTAATGTCCATCCATAACAACTATTTCATGAAGAAGAATTTGAAAGGAATTAATTGAAAGACAAGTTTTATATCCGGCTAATAGAAGCTTGCGGAAGGAGACAAGGTTAACAGCTATATTGGGAACAAAGAGAGCATTTTGAAGAGTAACATTTCCTTGTTTGGTTTTGAACTGTACTGATCCTATTCCTTTGATTTCTAGAGTCTTAGTTTTGTCACTAGTTTTAACTATTCCTTGTTCTCCTGGATTGATAGAGATGAACATGGAAGAATTGGAAAACATATGAGAAGATGCACCCGAGTCAAGAATGAGAAGATTTTGATTGGATGATGAAGAACCAAAAAAAGTGCATACATTGGCAGCTTCGGTTTTAGGTTTTGGTCGCAATTGAGGGTAAGGCATTCAACATTTAGCTTCTGGGTGTTCAGCAAGAGGATTATGCCACGCCTTTTTACATTTCTTGGCATTGGGATTTTTATTTGCGTACATAGCGATGCCTTCATTCTTTACTTCACTAGAGCCACTGATGGTTCTTTGGTCGTTGGCGTACAAGTGCAAGTGATCTAAGACCAAGTCCACGGTGATTTCCTTGTTGGAATGCGTGAGTTGTTGACAGATAGTGTCAAGGCTACAAGGGAATTTGAAAATGATCAAGTACGCCAATATATTGTTGGGCAGGATGATTCCGACTTCAAACAACCTGGCAATGGCCGTTTTGATTTTGGTGATAAAACTGGCTACATTAGTTATGTCAAACAGCAACCTGAGAAGTTCAAGGAAGACCCTAGCTCAATTAGTTGCTTGAGAGGAGGCAAAATATTTCATGATCAAGTTCCAGATGAGTTTAACATTGTCTTCGTTCTCGGGAGTGACAACATTTGCGTGGATAGAGGGATCTAGTTTGGCCGTTATGATAGTTCGCAATAATACATTTTGATAAGGAGTGAGTTGAGGGACTCCTTCTTCTGAGGTGAGATGCTCTCTGAGACTTTGGATATCGAGCCAATTTTGGACTCGGTTTCTCCAGAGAGTGAAATTGTCGGCAGTGAGGAGTGGTATGGCCTCTAATGCGGTTCATTTCATTTTGCTGAAACTTTCTCAATTTTTTCTTTTCTCAATTTCTTCTAATTTTTTTTTTCTTAAATTTCTATCTTCTTAATTTCTTCTTTTCTCATTTTTTATCAATTTTTCTCAAACAGGCGTGGGATAAAGATACGATCAACCTTGTTTGAAGAAGATTCGGAACACTTTACCTTCCAAACTGACTGGATGTGGGATCAACTACTAGCCCGCGACAACAAAAATGAGGTATATCAGGGTGGGCTTATCCCCGACGTGACTTATAGGTTCTTTGAAAAAGGCTACCTTTTAAGCACATCACACTGCCAGTATGATTGTGTCAGATTCATACAACTGGTGTTATATCAGTTGGAAAAATCTATCTACCTTAAATGACATTAGATCTACCTAACATGATATTAAATCTAAAGAAACAGACATTTCATCTACTCAACCTATTTAATATCAACACATGTGATTTTATATCACATTTTTATGTCTGATGCAACTGTTTGGCCCATGGACATAATGTCAGTTAGAAAAATCTGATATAAAGTGGGTCATGTTGATATTAAATAGGCTGAGTTGATACAATATCCTCTATGATAGATATAATACCATTTTTGGTAGATTTAATATCAGCTCTAGTAGATACAATACTGGTTTTGCCTGATATAATATCACATTTTTTTGTCTGATTTAATGTCAGATTTAGGAGTCTGATACAATCATCTTTGCAGTGTCAATGTTCTGCAATGAACTGGGCTGATGGATACCAGTTCAGTTAAGCTGGATCCGAGGCCTTAGCAAAAATTACTACAAGATCCATTTCAAAACGCTCTTCAAGCTGGTCCTCAAGGTCACTTTTACCCCGGCCAAACACAACCTACTCGTTTGGCACATTGTGGATTTTTCAGCCGCTCAAAAAGAAGACATCATTGCTGCTTACATGGCAGTTTTTGATGTAGGCGAAAAATCCCAGGCAATGAAGATTTTGAAGGGATGTCATGAGCATTTCCAAGCTCAAGTAACCCATATAAAGCACAACCGGTCCATCATAATGGCACACGAGCAGGTTCATAGCTTGCAGATTTTGTTAATCAACGATTGGAAGTTCTTCAGCTAACTGACGTGGCAATTTTGATACAGACTAGCTTCCAGACAAAGTGCCTAGCACTTCTAGAAAAAAACTGGTCCTGATTCACCCAGTCATGAAGAAAAGGTGGACAAGTTGCACCGTCTTTTTCCGAAAGCAAAACATTGGCTTGATTGGTGGACAACTGCTGATGTGTCCGGAATGCTCTTTCCATCCCGACAAAAGATGCTTGAGGATTACCCAGATGGAGAAGATGGCCTCCTATCATCTCATCTCTTACAACATTCGATTATCTTACAAATGATACAATGACATTCAATATCCAGTGAAGGCAAGAAACCACTCATGCTAGGTATGGTGGAGCTCTTCACATTTGTAAAGCTACTAGAGGAGCAATATAGCGCAGTGATTCAAGGGGGGGCCATTGAATACGGTAACGTCGGTTATAAGTCAAAAACTGATATTTCGGAGGCACTTGGATGGTCAAAAAAACACAAACGTTAAGAGGCATCGAATAATGAAAACCTCCGACTAGAAAATGAAGCCCGTAGGCATCCAGATACCACGGCCCTTCTTCTTCCGGAAGCCAAAAAGAAGAAGCTTGGCCGACCAAAACATTCACAGAATGTTGATCAAAATCCTTTCACAACTTACGCCTCCTACGCAGCATCAAATGACCATTGCCAAAGGCATCAATGCTGGCTTTCGACTGGGTTGGAGAGCCTATATGCTCTCTACAACCCATTGTGGCTTGTAGGTACCAATGGTTCCGGATACAATCTCTTTACCACTGTTGTACACCATTTCACATTGCGGTCCACCTTTGAATTGACTCGGAATGGTCAGATTAGGTCTATCTTAACAAAGGGGCAATGCAAAATATTCAATCGATGCCATCGAAAATTCCCTGGCCGATTTGAACATGGAGCATTCTCTTCCTGCGACTATTTCATCACAATCATCCTAAGCCCCCAACTAAACCCGCCCAAAGCCCTCAAGACTTTATTTATACTTGAAGAACATCGAGACTACCATTGCGATGTTCACGGTAAACAACCTCAAGAGGTACAAAATACATACATCTTGAATATTAGACGCTCCATGTTTGAAGACAATAATGTTCCAGTAGGCAATATAAAAAAACTTATTGATATTTGGTGTTCTACTGGTCTGGATGGCATCACCTCAATGCATTGCAAACAATGCTCAAAAGAATTCCAAGATCAACACTGACAGGACAATCCAACTGCTTTGACAGAACCCACTGCTACTGCCACTACTGACATTGAAGTTTTAGATGGCAGCAAAGAGTTGCAGCACTTCAATCCACTTCACACACAATGTGACTTACTCTTCAAGGACGGTTTGGCGCCACCTCATCTTTATTTTTAAGTTGAAATTGCACCAATCTTTGGCCTGGCCAATCAACAGGACTTTATGCTGGCTTGTGATTGGCATTTTAAGCTAAATATGTTAGGACAAAAGTATACCTTATGCACCCGAGGTTTTTGGAATGGTGTCCATTATTGGGGTAAGGTAGTGAAGCAAGCAGGTGGAATATTGGGTGTTTGGATTCATGATGATCAAAAAAACAAAGGAAATGCTTGGCTTATCAGCAATATACCCGCAAGCATTGGGGGGATGGAATCCGCCACATCTTATGTTGTGTACTTGCGCGGTTGGACTTCAGAAGAAACTGTACTTATCAATGAAAAAATTGACAAGATTATTGAAAAATATCCAAAAGCAAGCAGTGTGGTGCCTTCTCAAAGTATGCCGGCCCTGTTGTCAGGATATAATTATTTCATGACAACCTCTACAGGGCAATCCCCCCAAAATCACAATGACTGCTTGATTGAAATGGAACAAGAACAATCTCCCAACCATTCTGAACCTGAACCCAAATGCACCAATGATGTCATGGACCCAGAAGGCAATTTATCTAGTGTTTGCGAGTCAGATTGATCAGATGGGACTCCTAGAGTATACATTAGAGATCCCAGCAAAGCTCCTTCTCTCAACTCACATAGAGGCACAAAAAAGGTAGGGTTGAACTCATTAAAATCCACTAAAGGGAGTTCTGCTCAACATTCTCCAAAATTGTTGAGTTCAGGAAGAAACTATTGTCAATCAATGTGATGCTGTTGTTGAAGCAACCTGACATAGAACTCAAACAAACAGAAGAAGAAGAAAGGGATATGAAAAATCCACACATAGATACCAAACAAGTGCATGATCAAGCAAAAGAAGAAAAAAATGATTTAAAAGAAACAGAAGGAGATCAAAAGTCAATCGCAGAAATATCAAAGTCAACAAAACTTAACAAACAAGGCCAACCTGAAAATATTCAGAAAGATAATGTTGAAATGAATTATTGCAATGAGTCCAAAGACACATCTGAAGAAAACAATAAATCTGGAAGTGTTACTGTTCCCTCTGAAAAACAGCGCTCAAGAGGTGGAAAGCACGGTGGGAAATCATTTAGGGGTAAGGGTGCTTCTGCTTCTCCAACAAGGAGATCTGGTAGGAGAGGAAGGTAGAGGGAGAGTGGCACTTAAGAACTTGCATGTATGTGAAGAATTTTGAGCTCAAGATTCTGAAGATGAAGCTGAATGCTCTGATTGACTGGGCTAAGCTTTTTAAGAAGAAAGTGGAAAGAGTTTTTGACTCGATGATTTTCTTGCGATTGAGGAAGCAAGCCTTTTTATAAGGCTTGCTTACATAATTAATAATAAAAATAAAAAGAGAACAAAATATTTTATGGAGTAAAAAGCAACTAGAATAATTTTCTAATATAATTTTAATAAAGAAGAGTTTGATTTAAGTAACTCATCAGAATTTATGGGCAGAACTAAGTGGCAAACTGTGTTGAAAAATTAGCCTGAAGGCATTTTGACTGAAGGTTTGATTTAGATAGGAGTATTTATAATAGTAGTAGTAGTATTTAGTAAAGAATTTAATTTTATTCATTTAATGAGTAGGAAACTATTTTATTCTGAAAATATTTAATTGCAAGTCACTCAATATTCCAACAGTATGTAGTGGAGATTTGTTGTCAGCCAGAGTTGTTGTAAATAGAAAGAATCATCAATTCTCCCTCAGTCAAACTTATTGGAGGAAAGGAGCTGATTAAAATCAATTACAACCTTAGTTAATACAACAACCTAATGACTGTTTTGCATTGGGGGAGTATCTTTTGGCTGACTTTGGTTATCCTACAAATGAGGTAATTGTTCCTGCTTTCAAGTGAGCACATGGCAGACCATTAAAGAAGGATAAAAAGAAATTTAACTATTTGTTGAGTAAAAAAAGAGTTGTAGTTGAGCATACAAATGGACTTCTCAAAAAATGATGGACTGCTCTTGGACAGCTACCAATGGGTATTAACAATAAGAAAACTGCCGCACAGGCAACCATTTGGATCAGGGTATGCTGTATGTTACATAACTATCTCTTGGATGATACTACCAATTTGGTCAATGATTCTCCCATTCCACCAATTAAACATGACACAAATGATGAAGATTTAGATCCCACTGTTCAAGACTTGGAAGAACAGGGTAGAGAAGGGCTGTGTGGATCCTTGTTGAATAAATACAAAAAAAATCCGAAGAAATATCTGTAAACTTAATTTCTTTTTCCATCATTTTATGTCTCTGTCTTTCTCAATTTTTTATTGCTTGATTCATATTCTCTAATTTTATAAAACGAAATTCATGAATTTAAAATAGAGGCTTGGTTATCTGACTCCCAGGTTTTAGACCAACAACTCTCATTTGGTCCCCAGGACAGAAAATGGGAGTTGTGGGCCCAATTTTTTTTTTTTTTTTTGGGAGATGATGCTCCACAAACATAGCAAAAGCTATGTTTTCCAAAATTCCTCCACCCACAAAACTCACCCAAATGGGTGGAGGATTTTTTTTAAGGTGTTTTTTAGCTCATCTGTGAGCTGTAAAAATTTCAGACTCAACCCTGTATTTTGATACATGGCATTTAGGAGCTCCAACTCCCAAATTTGGTCTGACGACTCCAGTTCCGCGGACAAAGGAGTGGTCAGACTAATTTGAATTTTGATTTGGGAATTGTCCGCCCAATTATACCCAAAAAAAAATAAAAGACCCCCTGGGGAGTTGTCAGCCAAAGCTCACCAACAGATTGGCAGTGTCTTTGGCAAAAAACTCAATGAACACCAATCCAACCTACACAACACCAATCAAAGCATCAAAAATACCCAAAATCAATTCAACAAAACTCAAAAATTTCTCAATCAGCAAGTTTATTGAAAAAAAAAACCAGAAAATTAAAAATGAAAATCAAAACAAAATCAAAACAAATCAAAAAGAAAAAAATAAATTTGAAAATAAGAATGAAGAAAATGAACAAGAAATTGAAGAAGAGAAAAATGAAAATAATATTTTTTTATCCATGCCAAAAAATCAATATGAAATAGAAGAAGAAAAAAAATATATGGAAGAATGTTTGAAAGTTTTAGAAAAAGAAGAAAATAAATTAGAACAACAAAATAAAAAATTTATTGAAGAATGTTTGAAAATTTTAGAAAATAAAGAAAATAAATTAGAACAAGACAATGATATGCAAGTATAATCAATAGAAAAAAATATTTTAGAAAAAAATCAAGTAGAAAAAAAAGAATAAATCAAAGAAGAAAAAAATGAAGATGAATCTGAACCTGAATATGAAATTCCTGCTCCCCTAAATGGAATTTACACAGATCCTGAATTTCTCAAGAAATCACCAAAATAATTTGCTCAAATGAATGGATATGCAATTGTCATGAAAAGATCTGTAGCTGGGAAGTCTATGACTTTTAAATGTGACCGGTATGATTTTTGTATTTTTTTTATTTCAATTTTCATTTCAATTTAATTAATATTTAATCTTACTGATTTCAAATTTCTTTTTGCTTATTTTTCTTTCTTGTTATCCTTTTTCTTTCTTTTTTTTTTCTATTTTTTCTTCAATGATTTGTTTTCCTATTTTTTCTTGTTTAGGGGAGAAGATCCATCACGTAATTTAAGAAAAGGTAAAACTGCTCCAAATACAGGCTTCACTAGACTCAACGAATGCCCCTTTGCTGCCACAGCCTATTCTCAAAAGAAACTAAACCACTGGAAGTTCACTGTCTCCTGATCAGATCATAATAATCAAGCTTCAGTAGATGCTTCAGCACATGTTACAAATAGAAAGCTAACTGAAGATCTCTTTGAAGAAATGAAAAAACTAGGTGACACAGGACTCCAACATTCAGCTATTCTTCAAGCTTTAAAAAAAACTCAACCAGATGAAACAATTTTAGCAACAGTCTCAACTATTTATGCTGCAAGAAAGAAGGCTCAACAACAATTGCTTCAAGGTCTCAGCCCAATTGTCCATTTGAATCAAACTCTAGTTGACTCCAATTTTACTACTACAACAAAAGCTGATGAAAATGGAGCACTCAAAGGATTTTTTTTTTTCATTCCCTCTCTGTTGAACTTCTTTCCTCCTTTCATTTTATTCTTTTCCTTGATTGCACCAATAAAACCAACAAGTACAAGATGCCACTCCTCCATATTGCTGGTGTAACTGGAGAAAATAAATCATTTAGTGCTGCTTTTTGGTTCCTTGCTGAAGAAACTGAAACTTATTACACATGGGTGCTTGAATCACTTTCAAAAATTTTCACCAGCAACAAAATTCCACTTCCAGAAGTTTTTATTACTGACAGAGTACAAGCTTTAATTAATTCCCTCAACAAAACCTTCCCCGATTCCTCTCAAATGCTCTGTAATTGGCACATCCAGAAGAATTTACTCACTAATATTGCTAAAATAATCAAGACAAGGAAGAAGAACAAGAAATAATGAAGCAATGGAATAATATTATTAGAATCCCATACAATTCTACAACTATTTTGAAAAATTTTGCTCTGAACATGGCTCCAATTTTCAAGATTACATGAACTCAACATGGCTACTGGTTGCTGAAAAATACTCTAATTCTTGGACCAAAAAAATTACTCACTTTGACAACAGAACCACTTCTAGAATTGAATAATCTCACTCATTTATTAAATCTCATCTTTTAGGCCCTCAACATTCATTCACTCCAGTTATAAAAATGATCACCAATGCACTTGAAGCTCAAAGTCATGAAATATCAGCCAATTATCATCAGCAAAAAATTAATTCTCTCAAAAACATTGGCAAAATCTTCAACAATTGCCATGGAAAAATCACTCATGATGCTCTAAGGAAGGCTCAAAATAATTTAAATGAAGTAGCTCACCTGGAAAAAAATTCTCAGTGCAATGGTTTTCATCAAAAAAGAACTGGTATCCCTTGAAAGCATCACATTTCTCAACTGGCAAGGGAGGGAGGGATGGCAGAACCTTCTGAATTTCATTTTCAGTGGCATATTAGGGGGTGTCAAATATCACCAAACACGACATTTTTTTATGTTGGGATTTCAGCAAAAAACCCCACTTCAAACCAGACATTTTTTTTTGAC
>JNCO01006482.1:0-12991 GCA_000785685.1 Uromyces viciae-fabae | reverse complement strand
AAATTAATTCTGAATTTTTGATTTTATATTCAAAATAAAAAAATATTTTTAGATGAAAATGTAATCAAAAATATTAAAAAATACAAATTGAATAAATTTTTTTACAAAAATTCTTGAAAGATTTGAAAGAAGTAAATTTATAACTTTAATTAAAAATTAAAATATGATAAATAAAATTTAGAAGTGAGATAAAATAAAGTTTTTAAAGAAAAAAAAATTATTTCACAATAAAAAGAATAAAAGGATTCTACGAAATAAAATGATTTAAAAACTTAAAAAATGAATCAGAGTAGATTTCAATCATTGTGCTGAAATAATTTTGAATTTTGTAAAAATCTTATTTCAGATTATTCACAGATTTGATTCAAACAAGAATAATATCAATTAGGAAATTTACAATCAGAGCAGAAAAAATATTGTTAAAAAAGATCTGTTGTTTTCATCAGATTTACACAGAGAAAATTGATTTTAAGATAGAGAGAGAATATTTTTGAACAAGGAGTAACCAGACTTGGGACCAGTGGGTTGTTGATTAAAAGAGCTCAAACATGATACTTTATATTTCAAGAGAATGAAAAGTGCAAGAAGGAAAATTATATGTCACAAAACTGCGACATGTCAACTAATAAAACTAACACATTTATCAGTGAGAACTAAACCATCTGAGACATTATCATGAAATCAGGAAAGAGGATCTAAAGTGACTAGCTAACATGTATCACGTAAGATAAATAAGAAGACCACTATTGTAACTGACTAACATTAATTACTACAGATACATAAGACCACTAATATAGCTAACTATCATGAACTATATTAGATAAATAAACAATATCATAAAACTAACATGTTATGATATTGAGAAACATATTGATTTATTTATTTTTAAGATACATAAAAATAAGTGAAAGAAAATTATATTTAATTATGAAAGTAGGATGCAAGCAAAAATTTGTGGAAAACAAAAAAAACATTAAAAATATTTCAGTATTGAAAATCATTTTATCAAACATAGGGAATTGATTTTCACACCACCCAAAGTTCATGGTCCACAGCCTTTCAACTTCCAGAGGACATCCGTTTTTTTTTTTTGTTTTTTAAAATATTTTTTAACAATACTTTTAGAGGTTCTAAAATCACCAAAAATTTTTGACAGCCTCCTGAAGGTACCTGCTTCACTTTCTGAGATTTTTTAGCTCAGAAAAAATATAGATTTACTCCTTATTTCAGCAGTACACAAAATCAAACAAAATATATAAAAAGATACTTAATGTGGGCAATATGGGCTGAAAATTTTATCACAGGTATTTCAACCCTATTGAAATTTTTTATAAAAAAATTTCCCAGGGGGAAGCAAAAAAAGTTACTTTTACGTTTACTTTTGAAAAAACAGGTGCATGTACCACAATTTTGAAAAAGTAAACCTAAAAGCAACCTTTTTTTCTTCCCAGTGGAAAAAAAAAATTATCCCACATTCCATTAGAGTTGCAATGCCTGTGATATACTTTTCATACCATATTTCCTGCATTGAGTATTGTTTTATATTTTTTGTTTGATTTTGTGCGCTCCTGTAAATTTTAAATTTAGACTACTCCGCATATAATTTTGCAATGAATCAATATATTTACAAAGTATTTTTTTTATTTAATTCTTCCTGATCCTACCACTCCTCCTTGCTCCCACACTCACTGTTTCCAAGGCTAGCTTAGCTTGTGTCTTACCCAATGCCTGTGATATACTTTTCATACCATATTTCCTGCATTGAGTATTGTTTTATATTTTTTGTTTGATTTTGTGCGCTCCTGTAAATTTTAAATTTAGACTACTCCGCATATAATTTTGCAATGAATCAATATATTTACAAAGTATTTTTTTTATTTAATTCTTCCTGATCCTACCACTCCTCCTTGCTCCCACACTCACTGTTTCCAAGGCTAGCTTAGCTTGTGTCTTACCTTTTTTTAGCTGCATTAATTTTCAAGGATGGATCTAACTTTTGTTCATTTTCCCCTTTTGAAACGCAACTCTCTTCACCTTTGATTTGATTTTCCTCTCCTTTTTCTACTTCTTTCTTTTTAGTTTTGATTTTTACTTCCTCTTCCTTGTTTTTATTTTTTCTCATTAAGTCACAAAGTAAGCTTGAGTGTGGGCTCCTGATCCTACCACTCCTCCTTGCTCCCACACTCACTGTTTCCAAGGCTAGCTTAGCTTGTGTCTTACCTTTTTTTTAGCTGCATTAATTTTCAAGGATGGATCTAACTTTTGTTCATTTTCCCCTTTTGAAACGCAACTCTCTTCACCTTTGATTTGATTTTCCTCTCCTTTTTCTACTTCTTTCATTTTAGTTTTGATTTTTACTTCCTCTTCCTTGTTTTTATTTTTTCTCATTAAGTCACAAAGTAAGCTTGAGTGTGGGCTTTCTATTTATGTGTGATTCAGATGGTCTTCTGTGGGGCCAAATCACGCCTTTAGCTGATGGTGGTTCAGGTTGAGTATCTGAAATAACAAAACCAGGCATTTTATCAGAGGGTTTGTGGCTGGTTTATAAAAAATTGAAGAGTGAGCAACTGTTTCAGTGGCCCATTTATCAGAAACAAGATAGTCTTTGGCAGGTTCATAAGGAATCAAAGAATCTTCAGCTGGTTTATCATAATTTGGCTACAATTTTTCTTAGTGTTAGCGTGGATTTTATTCTGCTATGCTAAGATTTTAGCAAAACTTTTGTGCCACTAACAGATTTTGGGCCTAGCAGTAGCGTAAATTAGAGCATCCACCCTCTTCCAGCTAAATATTTAGCTAAGCAAAGAGTCCCCTGCACCTAGATAGCTAAATGGGCACCCGCAACCGCCTCCTGTGTGTTGGTAAAAGCCCTAGATAGCTCTAAATAGCAATCTTCAAAACCTTATTGAGGAGCAAGAATCCCTTGTGTCTCTTGATATCACATCAGCAAAATTTTTTTAAAAAAAAAATCAGAAGAAAAAGAAAAAGAAAAGGAATGGTCAGCAAATAATTTCCACCATGTCTCAAATTTTCAGCTACCTCTTGGACTCTGAAGAAGAAGAATTTATACTTCAAATCCTCAACTCAATCTCCAGATCCCCAGAACCTTCCCTCCCCCAAAACAAGGCAATAATAAATCACAATTACATTGAAGGTCACCAGCAACTCATGTGTGATTATTTGAGAAATTTGTGTACTTGCTGATCCCACTCTATGTTTTGCCTTCTCTTTTTTGTAGGACTTTTGCGGCCATATTGGTCTCTCTCCCCAGCAAAAATTGACTTCTGCCATCCAACAACTACCTTACGGAACTAGTGCCGATTTTTCAAACAAGTATGTCCACATAGGTGAAACCACTGCATTCAGAACTCTCAAGATGTTTTTCAACCATATCTTTGAGATATTTGGATCTGAATACCTCCAATCACCCAACTGTGAACTCAAATTGATATTGCGCAAGTATGAGGAGTGTGGTTTTCCATGTTGTATTGGCAGTACTGACGGGATGCATTGGGCATGGAAGAATTTCCCTACTGGTTGGGCAGGTCAATACAAAGGCAAATAGAAATCACCTACAATAGTACCAGAAGCGGTCACAAGCAAGAATCTGAGAATTTGGCATGCCTTCTTTGGCAGCCCTGGCTCTCTCAACAACGTCAATATATTACACCAAAACCACATTTTTGATTGATTACTTTCTGGAGCGGAAGATCCCATCAATTATAAAATCAATGGGGATGAATACTCCTGCGGATATTACCTTGCTGACAGCATTTATCTCCCATGGTATAGTACTGACAATAGCCAGGTTTTTGGCGTCAAGATTTTGAACAATTAGATTGTAGGCTTTTCTGTTAAATCGGCAATAAAGCTTTTTAGCATCATTATCTTCAACTCCCTCAACAATACAACCAGTAACCATTTCTATAGAATCAATGTTGTCCAATTTGGCCTCCATTGGAATGGTCCAGACCGCATAGTTTTCATTTTTCAGCAAGAAACACATAGTTGTCTTGGTTTCGATTTCCATAATTTCTAAGATAGAAGATTGTTGAGGATGATGATAAAAGAGATGATAAAAATAAAATAACAACAAAATAAAGAAGAGCGATTGTGACTGTTAATTGTGTTGAAATTACAAATAAGAAATTTAAGGAAAAAATAATTTTTATGATGTTTTGAGTTTTTTTATTTTTTAAAAAAGATGGGATGAGAATTTGAAAGGAGATGGGGAACAAGTGATGGCTCACTTGGAAGGACTCAATTGTGTCACGGATGAAATTTAAGAGGAAAGTCAATGAATTTTTAATTACTATAAAAATGGGATTTAAATAGTGAGGAAAACAAATAAGACCCCCAATACTTATTTGAGGGGCCTAATGTGGTTTCAAAAACTAAAAAGAAATAAAAAGGAAAAAAGAATCAAAAAGAGAAGAAAATAAAAAAGACAATCTAGACTATTTTTAATGAACAAGATTGAGAAATTTTCAATTCTAACAACATAGACTGTGGGGGTGTTAATTCCACAGATAAGATTCTTGTGAGTTAAAAAAGAGAAGAAAATGAGAAAAAAAGAGATGAAAAATATTGAGAACAAAGAAAACAGATAATTTAACTATTTTAGTAAGTCCGGCTCATAAGGCTGCTGCTTTAATTAAAAAATTTTATTCTTAGACTACCCACTATCACTACTTTAGACTAATTTTATCTCTTAATATGATTGAAATAGAATTATTTTTAAGGAACCAATAAGAAATACAAGGAAATACCTTTTATTCATCAGGCAAAAAGGTCGAATTCCAACAGAATTTTTTGCAACTTCTGCAAGTTTTGAAAGGTGTTTTTCAGCAGCTGCAGACACCTGTGCAAGTGATAGAGGGAAGTTAGCAGCCCATTCCATTGAGAGGTGTGTCAGCTCACACCAATGGCTCCTTCAAGGTTTCAAACCCAATGGAGACTTTGAAACTGCAGAAATGATTATTGATCAGGCAAGTCATGAGTTGGAAATTCAAAAGATCACATGTGTTCCTGACACTGAAACAGATGAGGAAATTTTAAGCTGATAGTAACTTTTTATTATATTTTGTTTTTTGAAAATTTGGATCTAAAAATAATATTATTTCATCATTTCTACCATTTTTAAGTAAGAAAAAAAAATTCCAAAATCAAATTTAAGGCCTGAGCCTCAGGGTGGAAAATGGGAACTGGGCACATTTGAAAGAACCATGACACACAATTGATATTTGAGAAATCTGATTGGACTCCATCTGAGACTGTTGATATAAATTATTATTAATCAAAGGCCCCTACCCTCACCCACCATCAAGTCTCAACCATGCACCCACCCACCACACCTTCCACCTCAACATTTTGTACCCATCTCATCTCATCTCATCTTTTCTCTTTTCTTTTTTTGAAAATTGTGAATGAAACTTTTCAATTCTTTTTAAATTCACAAAGTTTTTTAGAGGTAAAATATTAAAAGAAAGAGGCACCAAAAAGTGATCAGGGATGTCGGGGTGCCTCTTTTTTTAGCAGTTTTTTGTTTTTCTTTCTTTATTGGAAAAACCCAGGGCTTCAGTGTTTGACCCCAGGTCTTCAGGGTTTGGGCCTTGGGATGAACCTCACGCCCTGCTCAAGACCCCGGGTTACAGCCCTACTCAGGTCTATCAAAAGCGAAAAATCTGAAGAGCAGGGTTTCCCTGCACCAGAGCCGTGCCCAATTGGTAAATCTATAGGGCTGGGTGCGGTCAGCTGATTGGGAAAATGATTCTGACCCAACCTTCCCCAAGGTTTTTAATGGTTTGGGGGTCAGACCCAACCCATTTGTGTAAGAATGTCATGTTGTAATTTATGTCAAGGAAGATGTGATGATTTTTGAGATGAAAATCAGGGTAAAAGCTGAAAGCTCTACCACTGAGTTAATTGAGATGAAAGAAGAGGATGAACGAGTTTGAAAAAGAAGAGAAATCAATGAATTTATTTCAATAGTTGAGCAGGCCTATTTATAGGTCCCACTTACATAATCAAAGTAAATACAAAAAGATAAAGAATAGTTTTAAAGAAAAGAAAGAAAATAAAGTTTGGTGTGGTGCTCCAAACCCATTTTCAAGTCTCAAATCAACCATTAATCTAGGAAAGGAGCCATCAGGGGTAAGATTGGATAGCAGATTTGGATTCTACACCCAAAATTACCCTCAAGACCTCAGCAGGCCCCTAGTTTCTTAGATATAGGGCTTTTTGTAAACTAATTCGTTCCAAACCCTCAGTTTCCTAGGTATAGGGGTCTTAAGGATGTTTAAGCCTCCTTGGAAATGAAGGCCTATTAAATATCCTTAAAAGACCCTTTCCCACATCTGTATCCATAAAGAAAGGGGTGTGCTGTCCCCACACTTTGGTTGTATAGTCATAAGGTCTCAGATCACATGCATGAGCTTGTGGTGAGATCACAAGTCACATGCATGAGTCTGTGCACCAGTTTTGCAGGGACAATTGTCTTGCCCTGGAGCTAAAATCTCTCATATTTTCCTATAAACGGAGCTCTCTCCTCCATCACCCAACAGACACTTCCCACCTACCATCCAACCAGGGAACACTCCTCCTCCCAATTATCCTTTCCCTTATAAATCCGCAATACTCATCCATTAGCTGTAATACTACCTTGAAATATAACCCTTACAAAGTTGATCCAGCCTGATTGAGAAACTACTATCAGTAGCCTCAACAATTGTTTGCCACCATAAATAAATTGTTGTTCCAACTCTAGTAGTTCATCCAAGGGGCAGAGCCTTTCAACATCACCTGTAACACTAGTCTTATACCTTTGTTATTTCCCCCTTTTAACTTCCTATCCCAAAGGAGTTCCCACATCGGAGATTTAGAATAGTAAGAAGAAGAAAAGTTAATAGAGAAATTTAAGTGTAAGAAAAAAGTAGTAGTAGTAAAATAGAATAATCATAGTAGATGGAATAGTAGTTAAATAACTGAAGCAAAATTGACCTCAACTAAGAGTAGTATAATAGAGTTAATAACTAATGGAGAAGTAACATGAGTTATTGAGTTAGTAGTTTATAATTGAAGGAGAATTAACATCAGTTATAGAGTAGTAGTATAAGAGTATAGTTAATAGTTTAAGTAAGTAGAGTAATAGAATAGGAATAGTAGTTTAGAAAGTTTAGATAGTTTAGTAGTTTATAAGATTGTTCTATCAGGTAGTAAGAATAGTTTAAGATAAATATTTAATTAGAAGTCATTGATATTCCAACAAAGGACATGTCACAAGAGGAGGAGTGGAGGTTGATTCTCTTCCATTTATATTTGTTCTTTGTGTATTCTGAGCATTATTTATTTCTTTTTAATCTCATTCATCTTCACTTTCATTCACCTCAAAAAAAGAATCAATCTCAAATTCAATTCCTCAAACCAATCAATCAAACTTAAAAACTTTTCAACTCTCAATTCATTCATTTTCAAAAAATTACTTCCAAAATGCTTGGTGAGATCAAGATAAATTTAAAAAAATTGTTATTAATTTAAAATTAAAAAAAATCAAATCACTAGTTTTTTCTTCTCATAGTATTCTTTCCCAAATCCTTTCTCATTGTCTATAATCCATATTTTTGTTATTCAATCTGAACAAATTGTTGATTTCAATCTTCATATTTTCATTATCTTGAATTCTCTTAATACTTTGTTTTATTTTTATTATGCTGGTACTTTTAAGATTCAGTCAAATTCCTTTAGTTTTCAGCCTTACCTGAGCCACTACTGAACACGCAAATGGATCAAATTGATGCAAATACTTCAGACCCATTGCTGTTGGCTGCTAAGTATTCTAATTAGTTAACATGAAACAAAAATTTGAAACCAATTCGTTAGCATGAAACAAGAGACACACCTGAAACACATTTGCCTTGGAAATTACTTTATTTTTCCCAATAAAAGCAATAAATATTGGTGGATCTTATTTGTCAAGCAATCCAATACATTTTTAAGAATTTTTGTGTATTGGTAAAAATGATACTCTCCAAATGGATCATATTGCCTTTCTGATCCGATCCAAGCATAGGTGAAACCCATGTATTGGAAAAATAATCCAATACCAATAAACACCCTAATACTGGATTGTATCAGAATGATTTCATTCTTGTGTAAAAAAAGATTTTGAGCAAAAAGAATTAATTTTTAATTGCTGAAAGAGGCAACACGTGACTCAGAAGAAAGATAACAATCCATGGCTAATTTTTAAAGAAAATAATTGAAAATGAAAACCAACATTGTTTTTAGTTTAGTTTTTTTAAATAAAATTATTCAAATGAAAAGACAGAAATGAAGAAAATTTTGCTGAGAACCAAGGATGAGAATTAATTGGTTATGAAAATTTTTCAATGTTGTAGTTGATCTAAATCTCACCAAGGAATTTGGAAGGAAATATTTGTTAACAAAGTACCTTTCACAGACACTACACACAAATGACATGTTCCATTCATTCTCACTCGAGTACAAGACACGTACAAACTATTCTCAATCCTCAGGTAATGTATACTCAGCATAGAATGAGTAAAACAAAAACCCTTTCCCCTTGACATTCATACGCTCAATTTCTGCACAATGTTATGTAAAAAGTTTTCTCTTCCTTTGTATTCTAAAAACAATTTTCTTCCAATCATTTCTCTTTGTTCTCATGTATATATAATTAGATCTTGAGCTTTGTAATTTTTATTTCTCATGAAAAATCAATTCTAAACATTTATTATACACTATCATTATCCGTCCCTCTCCTAAGAACAAACATAGTTAAATAATAAATTTAGTCTCAGAATCATTGATGTCAATATTAAGAATAAGATTATTCTTAACTATATTTGTATCATAATCCTGAGCTAACAGGTTATGATCCCAATGTCCTATTACTGCACAATTGCGCTATTCGGACTCTTCTTAGTAATTCTTGAAGTTTTATTAAAATCTTTATTCATCCCCGAATTCGAATTTAGAATTTTCATTATCAAAATCAGCTCTGTTGAAATAAATTTAGTAATATCTAATTAGACTTATCTTAAATATGAGTTCAACTATTAACAACTTTAATCCGTTAAATCAAGCTCTGGGACTTATTCCAAAATTGGGTGAAAACAATTTTTTTGAATGGAAGCAGAACTTGATCGGCCACCTTACTGCCATGGGAAAGGTGAAATATACAATCCAAGAAATCGCACAACCTGAAGAAGAAGAAGAAGCTGATATTTATGATCAGGAAAAGACACAAGTGTTACAATCCATAAGACTCACAATAAAAAAAACTAATTTAAACTTTATCATTCATCTAATCGATCCTAAAGAAGCCTTTAAGGCATTAGAAGAAAGACACGGCTCAGCAGACGCTTTTGCCATTGCAAGTGTTATCTCAGATATCGTGTATTTCCGTTACGAGGATACTGCTAGTCTCAGCAATTATACCATGAAGCTACGAGTATTGCACAACAAATCAAATGACATAACTGCTACAAATCCTATTTTTAAAATACCAGATAACATATTGGCAATATTTATGCTCATCAATCTTCCTTGTGATCAGTTTCATAATATAATTCAAAATATGTTTTCCAAGACGTTGATTACTACAAAAGAGGTTACTGACAGACTGTTATCAGCAGAAGCTCTTATTAACAATTCTGAGTCAAAAGAATATGCAAGTGCGGCTTTCAGAAATAATAAATCTATGAAATCATCTACTAAAGAAAAATTTAGTATTCACAAAACCTCATCTCATACAAATGCAGAATGTTTTCTTCAAAAAACAAAGAAGCAAAAGAATAACAATGGAGGAAAAGACTTACAATCAGACAATGCCAATTTAGCCGATCATAACGAAAATAATCAAGATAATCAAGACAAAGAAGAGTTAGATATAGCTTCTTGAACTGTTGAAACAGCGTTTGTAATTGTACACAATCCTGAAAATAATTTCTTTTCTTTTACTCAAGAATTTATTGCGGATTCAGGAGCCAGTATACATCTGGTAAATGATATCGATATGCTTATCAACCCACAAAAATGTGAACCAAAATATATTAATACAGCTAGCTCTAATACAAAACTAGTCAACAACATAAAAGGGACGGCAAGACTATTGGCAAAGAATGTTGATGATCAACAAGTCACGGTGGATGTTCATAACGTCTATTTCTGTCCTGAATTGTCTGCCAACTTGCTTTCCATCCAGAAGATCATCAATTCAGGGGCAGATGTAAGCTTTACTGGAAATGTCATGACAATCGAATTCAACAACGAAAAAGATTCTATTTTTTTGGTGCGCTTCAAAAACAAACTCTGGAAAGTAGGCGCACAAGCTCATCCAAAGCAAGAAGCAGTTTACCTTTGTTCTGACATTTGGAATGCGTGCCTTGGACATCCTTCTCTAGATACCAGCAGGAGATACTCTTTGGATTGAAAGGGGGATGCCATCCACCGCTCTTTCTGTAAATTTTGCATTATGAGCAAAATGAAACATAACCCATTCAAGTCTAATTTTCCTATTGCTTCTCAACCACTATTTCGAATCCATTCTGATTTATTAGGGCCTTTGCCTGTCAAAACTAGATCAGGTTTCAGATAAATAATGTCATTCATAGATGATCACACATGCTACAATAAAATATATTTATTAAAACACAAATCTGATGCCCTGAGATGTTTTAAATTATTTGTAAATTTTTCTGAAAATATTATGTCTAACAAGAATCACAAAATATGTGTCCTGAGATCTGACCGAGGAGGAGAATATAATTCATCTCTTTTTAAAGATTACCTAGCCAAAAAAGGAATCACCGTTGAGCAAGCTCCTGCAGAAACCCCTCAGCACAATGGGGTTGCTGAAAGGTTTAATAGAACACTCATTGAAAAAATGACGGCCTTAATTTCAGCCGCCAATTTGCCTAAATGGTTTTGGGGAGAGATCGCTTTTACTTCATCTTTGTTGATTAATATCACTCCATCCTCCACTTTAAATCACAAAGTTCCTTATCATATATGGTTGAATGAAAGTGATAAAAATGCTAACATTAAGTTTGATTATATATTTCTCTGAACAATAGGTTGTCGGGCATACGCTATGGTAAAGAATGAAAAGCAAGATAAACTATCACCCAAAACTCAAGAACTCATCCATGTTGGATACAAGCCTGGAACAAAGGCTTACAGACTATTGGATCCATGCAATGGTAAAATAATCATATCAAGAAATGTTTCTTTTGATGAGACTGATTTTCCATACAGAAAAATTGTCACTAATGAAAACACAATAAATGAATTCAACATAAATGCCAACAATGATTTGTTTCTACAAACTCGAACAAGTATCACAAATAACTTATCTACAAATCATCCTAACAATCATAATTGTGAAGTTACCCTGGATTTCCCGATTGAAAATATAATTGATGAAGTTGAAAAAATGAATCAAGAGAAATAGATGGAGAAAATAATCAAACAACCAACAAAAATAAAAATACAATGGTTCCTTCGCGCCTCCAACCTTCAAGAACTTGCGGACGGCCTACTGTCTATGGTAAATTAGCTGCATTGACTTCAAATTAACAAAATGATGAACCGTCTTATGGACAAGCAATGTGATCCGCGGATAAGCAATGATGGATTGAAGCAATGGAAGACGAGATTTCTTCTCTCACTAAGCACCGCATTGGAACTCTTGTTGAACGCCCCCCTGACGCCAACGTTATTGGTGGCATGTGGCAATTAAAAATAAAAAGGGATACTCTTGGGGAAAATATAAAGCACGCTGGGTTGCGTTTGGTAATCATCAGATTCATGGAGTAGATTTTGACCAAACTTATGCTTCAGTAGGATTATCTGATACTTTAAGGATACTTTTCACCATTGCCACAAACAATGACCTGGAAATGGCACAGTTTGACATATCTACGGCTTTACTCAATAGGAAGATGGAGCACAAGGTGTCCATCAAACAATTAATGGGTTTTGAGGATCCCAAATTCCCTGATCATGTACTACAACTTGACCAATCACTATATGGTACCCAACGAGCTCATCGACAATTCAATAAAGACTTGAAGGAGAAACTGGCTTCTTTTGGTTTAGAAACCAACCATGATGACAATTCACTATATTGCCTCTGAAAAGATGATGGATTTATTTTCATTCACATGCATGTTGATGACAGATTAGTTTTCTCTAACTCAACCAAAATTTTATCTCAATTCAAGCATTTCATTCAAAGAAAATATGAAATCAAGTGGAATGATGACCCCACTCTACACCTAGGTAGTAAAATAACAAGGAACCGAGTCAAACACTTCATTGCTCTTTCTCAAGAGCACTACTTGAAGAATGTTTTAGATCGCTTTAACATGACTCACTGCAATACTAACAGTACACCCCTTCCAAGCAATGTTAATTATGTGAAATTGGAAAACCCTGACAACACCATCCCTTACCAACAGGCTATTGGCTGCCTCACGTATGCCACTATAAGCACCAGACCGGATCTCATATATCCAGTTAATTACTTGGCCCGTTTTTCATCCTCCTATGACCAGTCTCATTGGAAAGGAGTCAAACATTTGTTTTGCTATATTCAAGGAACGAATAGTGTTTCAAAAATCAAATAAACCATCAAATCATATTGAAGCTTATACAGATGCGGACTACAATGGCTGTATTGCTACACGCCGTTCAACAACTGGGTATGTTTTGATGTGGAGGGGGTCATTAATAGCCTGGAAAAGCAAACGCAAGGTTACGGTTGCAACATCCACAACCGAAGCTGAATATATGGTGATTTCGGATGTTTCTAAACACGCATTATGGCTACGACGAATGATCAGCTATGTTATGCAAAGCAAAATCAAACCTGCCTTCGTGTTTGGCACCATTTACTTGTTCAATGACAACAACGGAGCTGTTTTTCTCACAAAAGAAACTGCTATAAATCAAAGATCAAAACATATAT
>JNCO01006481.1:0-12991 GCA_000785685.1 Uromyces viciae-fabae | reverse complement strand
GAAAGAAAGAAAGAAAGAAAGAAAGAAAGAAAGAAAGAAAGAAAGAAAGAAAGAAAAAAGAAAAGAAAGAAAAAAGAAAAGAAAGAAAAAAGAAAGAAAGAAAAAAGAAAGAAAAAGGAAAGAAAAAAGAAAAGAAAAAGAAAAAGAAAAGAGAAAAAATAAAAAATAAAAATAAAAATAAAAATAAAAAGAAAGAGGAAAAGAAAGAGACTTACTTGTTTATTTTTCTTTCTCTTTTTCTGATTCTTTCCTTCTTGCTTGTTCTTGTCCTTTTTTTTGTCTCTTTTTCCTTCTTTCTTTGTTTCTTTTTGCTCTTTGAGCTTTTCCTTCTTTCTCTTTTCATTCATGTCTTCTTTTTATTTTCTCTTTTTTCTTTCTTGTTTCTTTTTTCATTTGACTTCTTTCTCATTTCTTTCTCTTTCTTTTTCTTTTTCTTTTTTCTTTTTTTCTTTTTTCTTCTTTTTCTTATTTTTTATTTTTTTATTTTTTCTTCTTTATTTTTATCTATTTTCTTCTTTTTCTTCTTTTTCTTATTTTCTTATTTTTTTTGTTTTTGTTTTTTTCTTTGTTTCTTTTTTCATTTGACTTTCTTTCTCTTTTCTTTTTCTTTTTCTGCTTCTTTTTTCTTTTTTCTTTTTCTTTTTCCTTTTTTCTTTTTTCCTTTTTCTTTTCCTTTTTCTTTATTATTTTTTTATTTTTTTTTCTTTTTCTTTTTTCTTTTCCTTTTTCCTTTTTCCTTTTTTCTTTTCTTCTCCTTTTTCTTTTCATTTTTCCTTTTTCCTTTTTTCTTTTTTCTTTTCTTTTTTTTTTTCTTCTTCTTTTTTCTTTTTTTTTCTTTTTTTTTTTTTTTTTTTTTTTTTTTTTTTTTTTTTTTTTTTTTTTTTTTTTTTTTTTTTTTTTTTTTTTTTTTTTTTCTTTTTTTTTGTTTCTTTTCTTTTTTTCTTTTTTCTTTTTTCTTTTTTCTTTTTTCTTTCTTTTTCTTTCTTTTTTCTTGATTGTTCTTTTTCATTCCCTTTTTCTTTTTCATTCCCTTTTTTCTTTTTTCTTTTTTTTCATCTTTCATTTTTTTATTTTCTTTTTGATATTTTTTTATTTTTTTTGGGCAGAAAGATTGTATACAACACCTTTCAGCCCAGTAGTGTTGTATACGACAGGTTTTTGGGGGGGGGAAACTATTGTATACAACAATGTTTTTTTCTTTTTTCTTTTTTCTTTTTTCTTTTTTCTTTTTTCTTTTTTCTTTCTTTTTCTTTCTTTTTTCTTGATTGTTCTTTTTCATTCCCTTTTTCTTTTTCATTCCCTTTTTTCTTTTTTCTTTTTTTTCATCTTTCATTTTTTTATTTTCTTTTTGATATTTTTTTATTTTTTTTGGGCAGAAAGATTGTATACAACACCTTTCAGCCCAGTAGTGTTGTATACGACAGGTTTTTGGGGGGGGGAAACTATTGTATACAACAATTTCTGGGTGAAATTGTCGTATACGGGGGTTTCTCCCGCTCCAATGCCGTATACGACATGGCGCGGCCCCAAAATGTTGTATACGACATTGGGGACCCCCCATTATATCGTAGTGTCGTACACGATAAAAAACAGGGGGTCCCCATAGTCGTATATGACATTTTTGGGGGTCCCCCGATTTTGTGTACGATAGTTATACGATAACTTATCGTGGACTTAGGGTGGCCCTTTTTTTTTATTTTTTTATTTTTATTTTTTTATTTTTATTTTTTTATTATTTTTTATTTTTTATTTATTTTTTATTTTTATTTTTTGTTTTTTTTTTTTTTTACGTGCTCAATTGATTTCACATTGCCCAAAAATCTAGTAAATATAGTGTAAATACAATAAATAATGCTGAAATTGAGTAAGTAGATACAATGATCTGTTCTAATTGTGTGTTAAGATATTCAGAAAAAAATGAGAGAGAAGAAGGAAAAAGGAAAAGAAAAAAGAAAAAGAAAAATGGAAAAGAATATTTTTAAATTGAAATTACAATATTTTCTATTTGAGAGTTTAAAAAAAGAAAAAAGAAAAAAACTCCTCCTCCTTGGAACTGAGCACGGTTAGGATTTTATTTAACCGACGCCCTACATTCTGGTCCACCCCTGAATATATTATTATTATTTTATTTTTTTTTGATGTAATTATTCAGCAGAATGCGGGGGAAGATGCCCCCCTATATAGTTGGTCAGACTACATACCATGATTTTTTTCGGCCAGGGAAACCAGAAAAATAAAATCCCGGTTGTCCTCAGTTCTGGCCCACCGTAATTATAATTTATCTATAATTTTTAGTAATGAAATTACTATTATTTTTTTTTTTTTTTAAACAAGAAATATTAAATTTATCTGCAGTATTTTTGAGAGTTTTTAAGATTAATTTTTATGATAAAAGTAAAAAAAAATAAAAAAAAAAGGGAAAAAAAATGAGAAAAATGAGAGAAAAAAAAAGAAAAAAGAAAAAAGAAAGGAAAAAAAAAGAAAAAATATTATTTATTATTTTAATTTAATTTAATTTATTTTATTTTAATTGATTTTAATTTATTTTATTTTAATTTAATTTAATTTAATTTAATTTATTTTAATTTAATTTATTTTATTTTATTTTAATTGATTTTAAATTATTTTATTTTATTTTAATTTATTCATTGTGTTCTATTTATCACTAAATTATTTAATTCTTATTTTGTTCTATTATTATTTTTTTTAAAAAAACTTTTTTTTTTTTAAAAAAAAAAATTAATTTTTTTTTTTTTTTCAGAGAGAATTTTCTTTTTTTTTTTAAAAAAAAAAGTGTTCAAAAATATTTTTGTGTATTTGGAAATCTATTGGTGTTGATAATATAATCACCAAGTAACTTGAATACCTCCTGCGAATCTAAAATATGCTGAATTAGATGATAGTTTATTTTTATTTTGTTTTTTTTAATTTGTTGCCTGAAAATTTTGTGTTGCTGAATGTATTTTTTGCATGAGATTAAAAAATTTTGTACTGTTTCAATTTGATTGCAAAAATGTCATTTAGGTGATTCAATACATTCAAGGGTGAGTGAGATGATCTTAATTGGTAAATAATTGATGAAATTCCTTTTTCTAATTTTGATAATTCTAAAAATATTTTTTTTTGTCGGAGTTTTGAGAATGATATTACTTATTTTAGTATTATTTTTCTTTTCTTCTTTGTTGATGTCATTGTATTTTTTTTTTATTGATGTCATGATTGGTGAGATACTTTGAGGAGAATTTGAGGGAGCTGAATCAATATCTTTGCATGCCTCTTTGGCAATTCAATCAATTTCTTCATTTTCATTAATATCACTGTGACCTGGGCACCAAAAAAAAGAAAAATTAGTAGAAAAAATTGTTTTGATTAATTCTAATTTGTTTTGAAATTCAAGAAGCCTTGATTGAGAAGATTTGATTTTTGGGGGTTTTGTGATTGCTTGAAGCGCTGCTTGGCTGTCACAAAAGATATTGATGCTGATTGGAAAGGATTGATTTGAAAGAATTGAAATAATGAGTTCAAGCGCCAAATTTAGACCTCAAATTTCAGCTTTGAATATTGTTGATTGATTGGAGTCCCCTAATCTTGTCTTTAATAAGAGTAAAACTTTAAGATAAAATTTCAATCAGCAAAAATAAGAAAAATAATAACAAATAAAGAAAATATAAAATAAAGAAAAACAAGAAACAAGATAAGAAATAAATAAGAGTAGTGTTCTACCTTTCAGGACAAGATCCAAGAATAATAAAAATAATAAAACTAGACTGAGTTGGAGGAATGATTTTGCTGATTCATCCCTTTCAGGACAAGATCCAAGAATAATAAAAATAATAAAACTAGACTGAGTTGGAGGAATGATTTTGCTGATTCATTAGTGAGACTAATAATAATAATAATAAAAATGTTTTAGAGGTGAGTATGAGAAAATAAAATAAAATAAAAATAAAAATAAAATAAGAATAAAAAATACCAAAGCTGATGTGTTTGATTATAATTCTAATCTTTAAGTCTGAATATAAAAATGATAAAGAAAATCTGGATGAGACTGATTAAAAATAAATAAAGTTAATGTGCTGTAAATTTGAATGTTGAATGAGTTGAAATGAATAAATACCAAAGTCTTCTTTCCAGTTCACAAAGACCTTCTTATGATTGTATCAGAAATAGAAGATGAAAAAAAATTTTAAGTGTGAGAAAATTTTTCTAAGTCTACGTTGCTAAACCCCTAATTTCAATTTTTAAAACCCCTGGCAAATTGACTGAATAATTTTTAAAATAATACAAAGTTAACAGTCTTCATAATTTTATTTTTTAATTTTGCAGCTGAACCTACGCCTTTATCTGGAATGAGAGAACCATCAGTGAAAATAAGAAATTTCTTTTTGTTTTTTATTTCTGTTAGTTGATTTTTGACTGTTATTATTGCTTCTTTTTTTTCTAAACTTAAAGTATTAATTTGAAAGAAAAAAGATTTCCCTGGAGGAAAAGGGTTAGTATTGATAATTTCAAGATTTTTCCAATTAAAGGTTTCAAAAAACCTTTCTTTATTAAAGAATGAATTATGCTTTGATTAATTGTTGGATTTTTCTCTAATTCTTGTTGTATTAATTTTTTTATTGGATGATTTGAATTAAAGGCTAATCTTTTGATTAAGAAAACATGAGCTTGTTTGATAGCAATTGACGTCATATTATTGTGGTGAGTTTCTCTGTGAATGAATTCAGTTGGAGTTGATTTACAAATCCCTAAAATGAGGTGTGATGCTTGATTTTGAAGGACATTTAACATGTTTGAAACCTGTTTATAATTTTTATCATTAAACCAGATTAAAGCACCATATAAAACTCGTGAGAAAAAAATAGTGTCAGTTAAGTTCTTTGCACTTTTCAGATTTAAACCATAAAAACATTTGTTAATGCGTGATAATTGATGAATAGTGAAATTTCCTGTTTTTTTAACTTTTTTTATTTGTTCAGAAAAAGTCAGTTTTGAATCAAAAATAATTCCTAAGTACTTAATTGAAGTTAATTTGGGTAAGTTAATTTGACCGAATTGAAATGTTAAATCATCTTTTATCTTTTTATTTTAAAAAATCATAAAACCAACTTTTTTCATGTTGAAAATCACATTGTGAAAAGTTCCCCAATTTAGAGATTTATCCGCCCTTTTTTGAAGAATATCAATTGATTTTTTTAAATTTTTATGTGCTGTCAAGTGAACCACATCATCTATAAAACCTAAGGGAATATTTTCTTGATTCAAAAGAATATTGTTAGTAGATAATAAATCAGAATTATAAATAATGTAGAAAATAGGAGAAAGTGGTGATCCTTGTGGTAAACCACAATTCAATTCAAATTGTTGAGAAAGGAATTTTTCAAGGCGGAGTGAGGTTGATCTGTTGGCCAAAAAGTTGTTGATAAAGGCGCATAAATATTGTGGAAAATTTTTTTTGATAAGAATCTGAGTTAAGTGTTGATTTATGACTGAAGGGAAAGCGGAATTTGACATCTAAAAATAAAGCAGAAACTGTTTTCTTTTCCCGCCATTTTTTTTAATCCATGAAGATAAAAAAAGTTTAGCATCATTTGTTGATCTTCCAGCGCGGGCTCCAAAATCTCCAGGGGCAATATAACTTGAATTTTCCGCCCAAAAAGTGATTCTTTTTGTGGCCAGATATTCTAAAATTTTTCCTAAACAGCTGAGAAAAGCAATTGGCCTATAAGATGACACAGTTGCATAAGATTCTTTGTTGCTTTTTCTGACAATTTCTGTGATTGCATTCTTCCAAAGAAGGGGGGAAAAACACAATTCAAAACAAGCAGAAAATAAAAATTTTAGGTAAGGAAGAATATTTTTTTTTCCCCGAATAAGATGTTCATTTCGAATGCCATTAGAACCTGGAGATTTTTTTCTTTTTTAAAATGTTAATAATTTTTTCAATTTCTTCACAATTTATTTCTGGAAAGGAAAAGTTAGTATTAAAATTAAAAGGAGAAATGTCAGTTAAATCAAAATTTATTGGGACATTTGAAGTTCCTTCAAAAAAAGTTGAGCTTGTTCATGTTTTTCTGATGTGTGGGTGCCTTCATTGTTTAAGAGTGGGGCAACTGTATTTGATGTTGAGGGTTTAATAAATTTGTAGGTGAGTGAAAATGTCATGATCAGTCATGATCATTTGCTGAAGCTAAGAAATTTCTCCAATGATTTTTTTTAAAATTTGAGATTGTTTCTTTGAAGAGATTTTGCCACACCCAATAGCATCTTTCTGAATCTTCGGAATTTGATAATATCATCCATCTTCTTGCTCTGTTTCTATTTTCTGCAATAGGATCTAGAATTTTTTTATTCCACCACGGTTTATTTTTGAGAATGTTGTCATTTATAATTTTAGATTGTTCACCAATTGAGATGTGAATTTTTTCAGAAATAAAATTAGAATAAAATTCAATTTCTTCAGAAGTATTGATTTGATTTGGAAATTCAATTAAATGTGTTTCTTAAGTTGTTTTAAATTTTTCAACGTCAAAATTTTTGTTGGGGGCATTTCTGGTGGATTTTAAAAATGATGGAAAAACGTTTAAATTTAATGTTATGCCTTGATGATCAGAGTTATGATTATTTGAAAAAGTAAAACATTTTTCTACAAATTTAAAGGCTGAATGATTGGCCCAAACTAGGTCAATAGTTTTTGGTGAACCACGTCTAGGAAAGAAATTCGGAATTGATTTTTCAGAAATAATTCTCAAGCCATTTTGTCCACAAATTTGAAGCAATTCTTTAGACTGGTTGATGATATGATTGTAATTTGAAGGATTTAAGGCTGAGTGATGTAAGTTAGAGTCCATAAAGATAAAAGTAGGAATTCTACGTGAATTATGTTCTTGGAGCCATTCCTTGAGCATGGGGAGTCCACAAAAAGTTGGAGTATGATTATATAAATTAATAAAGCACATTTTTGTGCAATTTGAATGATTGAGAAGAACATCAAAGGCTGATAAGAATTTTGATCCACCAGGAAGAGGGAGAATTGATTCAGATTGAAATGATTTCTTGAAAAGAGCACAAGTTCTATGTTTTGAATAAAAGTCGATTGATTTATGATTATGATCTAGATAGCTGTACCAGTTTTGATGAGCAGGAGTGTTTAGATTGAACATGTCGAGACCACGTTCCTGTAAAAAGACAATTGAGGCATCTGTCTCAGAATTAAGAATACTGTTAGTGGTTTCAATCTTATTATAACCATTTAAGCTTCAAGTTTGAAAAGAATTAATTTCAACATTAGCATCATTATTACAATTTGATTCAGCAATGGAAGAAGGAAAAAAAGAAGGAGAAAGAGGATTTAGATTAGAATGGCTGTTTTCTGTTGTAATAATCATGAGAGTATTGAGTTGTTTTTGTTGTTGTTGACACTTTGAGGATCATTGCCATTTTTTTTTAATTGGAAAGATGTTTCTTAAAGGGAACAAGTTTCCTGCAGAAGATTGTCTAAATTTTAAGTCATCATGATCAATAGAAACAGGATTAGTAGGATGTAATTGGTTATATTCTTTTTTTTTTATTGATGCATCTGTAGCATCTGATTTCATCAGTGATAAAACTTTCACAATCTTTTGAGTTATGTTTTTCACCACTTTTAATGCACATTGGTTGATTCTTACAAAAACTTGAAGTATGACCAATTTCTTGAAAATTAAAGCACTGAGTTGGAGCCTTGGTGTAATGTGCCCCTCTTAAAAATAATTATTTAAAATACAATCCTCTTTTCTCAATGTGACTTGCTAAGATCTTTTCTTTGAAGTTAATAACCATAGTAACATTCATTTTATTTTTTTTCTTTGGGGTTGCCTAACCATCTAACATTATCAATTTTACTCAATTCAATATCATTTTCTTTAAATAGTTCTTCTAAATGTTTTTTGTTATCAACTTCAAAAAATAATGGTACTGAGTGGATCATTACTGGGAAGGTTATTTGTTTAGTGAGAAGAACAGGGTCGCATAAATGAGTCCATATGTGCTTGTTCATTAAGAGCCAACAAGAAATAGCCTTTGAGGAAACGAAAATCTTGAGATCACCGAAGGGAAGTGTTGAGACCGCATTCATTTCAACACGAGACCCGTCTGGTGTCCAAGTGTCTAGATCTTGAAGAATGGCCAAGATTTTTAGCCGGATTTCTTCACTATTCATATTCTTAAATGTTTGAGAGAGCCTTGGATGATTATAATAATAAAAGTATGAGGTTTAAAGCGGTTAATCATCTGATTTGACAGAGGGTTTATTAAAAATCTAGGATTCAATGGGGTAACGAATCTTGTTTGCCCCATTACTCTATTATAGGTATGATCTTCGGCCTTATTGTTTTTTTGAATATTTTTATTGTTATTAATCGGATTGTTATAATTCTTTTTTATGACGTCACTCCAAGCCATTTGGTTAACATTTTGATTTACTTCACTAGTCGGATTATGGATAGAATGGCTAATTTTTTTTTTAAAAAAAGGGGATGCAGTTGGATTTGTGTTCATAATATAATCATTATTAATATTTATTTGATTTTTCTAGTTCCATTGTTAATTTATTAAGATTATCATAACATCTCTTTTGAGCTTTTTGATTTTTTCTTTGAATTTTATAAAAAAAATATTGAGTAATTTTAAGTAATCATCTTCTGGAATAAATCTTCCTCCTTCAGTTTTTTTGCAATCTTTTGAAATAATTGTATACTAGGAATTTTTTCTTCCATTTCTTCTTCATCATCATCAGAATCAATATCGATATTCATATGTTGTTGTTATTATTGTTAATTTTATTATTATTTTGTTGATTATTGTCTTGTTGATTAATAGTAGGATTGAAAGCAGGAGAATTTGATCTAGAATCTATTGGAGGCGGGGTAAAAAAGAAGAGTCCAACATGGATTGATCCATGTTGGAAAAAGGAAAAAAAAATTGAAAAAAGCTCTATAATAGAATTTTTTTTTTTTTGAGGAGATAGGGAGAAAGATGGGGAGTTTGGTGATTGAGTTTGATTAAAAGGTGATGTAATAGAGGTGAGGAGATAGGGAGAAAGATGGGGAGTTTGGTGATTGAGTTTGATTAAAAGGTGATGTAATAGAGGTGAGTGGTGATATGTCTTTTTGGTGAGTGTGAGATTGTGGTAGGACAGAGCTTTTTTTTCCTTTTCTTCTTTTTATTTTTTTATTTTTTTTATTTTTGAAATTTATTTTTTTTTAATAAAAAAAATTTTATTGGCAATTTTGTTTTAGGGGTGCGCTGAAAAAACGCCCCTGATTTACTAAAACAACACCCTGGCCGTCGGTACAACAGCCAGGGGTGTCGTTTTAGTTAATTTTGACTCAGGAGGGGTTTCTTTTTAGACACCCCGGAAAAAAAATAAAAAAACCCCCATGGGGGTGTCGTTTTAGTAAATGACACACCCGGTGGGGTGTCGTTTTAGAAAAAAACAAAAAAAAAATGGTAAAAAAAAAAAGAAAAAAAGGTAAAACAAAATTAGAAAAAAAACAGAGAAAATAAAAGATGAGAAAAGATGAGAAAAGATGAGAAAAGAAGAGATAATAGAATAAAAAAAAAAACAGAAAAAAAGAAAGAAACTAAATGAGGAAAAAAAAAAGAATAGAAAAAAGAATAAAAGAGCAAAAAAAAGAAAGAAGAGAAAAAAGAAGAAGAGAAAAAAAATGAGAGAAAAAAGGAAAAAAACAGAGAAAATAAAAGATGAGAAAAGATGAGAAAAGATGAGAAAAGAAGAGATAATAGAATAAAAAAAAAAACAGAAAAAAAGAAAGAAACTAAATGAGGAAAAAAAAAAGAATAGAAAAAAGAATAAAAGAGCAAAAAAAAGAAAGAAGAGAAAAAAGAAGAAGAGAAAAAAAATGAGAGAAAAAAGGAAAAAAAAAAAAAAGAAGAAGAAGAAAGAGGAAAAAAGAGAAAGGAGAAAAAGAAGAACAAAAAGAAGAAGAGTAATAAGAAAAAAAAAAAGAAGAAAAAAAGAAGAAAAAAAAAAAGAAAAAAAAAGAAGAAAAAAAAGACAAAAAAGAAGAATAAAAACAGAGATAGGAAAGGAAGAAAGAACAGAAGAAGAAAAGAAAAATGAGAAAAAGAGGAAAAAAAAAGAAGCAAGAAGCAAAAAGGAAGAAGAAAAAAAAGCAAAAATCCTTTCTTTAAAAAGAATCAAGAAACAAGAGTAAAAAAAATGCAAAAAAAAAAAATGACAAGAAAAGAAGAAAAAATACTTTATTTCTTCATTTTTTTATCCTTTTTTTCCTTCTCTCTTTTTTTTCTCTTTTTTTCTCTTTTTTTACACCCATTTTTTTGTCTTTTTTTTACTCTTCTTTCTTTGTATTTTTATCATCTTTTTATTCTCTCTTTTTTCTTTTTTTTAATTTACTTTTACTTATATTTCTTTATTTTTTATTTTTTTGTTTTTTTTCTTTTTTCTTCTTTTTTCTTTTTCTTTTCTTTTTCTTTTTTTTCTTTTTTTTCTTTTTTTTCTTTTTTTTCTTTTTTTTCTTTTTTTTCTTTTTTTTCTTTTTTTTCCTTTTTTGTTTTCCTTTTTTGTTTTTCTCTTTTTTTTTACTTTTTTTACTTTTTTTTCTTTTTTTTATCTTTTTTTATCTTTTTTTCTTTTTCTTTTTTTTTCTGTTTCTTTTCTTTTCTTTTCTTTTCTTTTTTTTTCTTTCTTATTCTTTTTTTGTTTACTTTTCTTTCTTTTTCTTTCTTTCTTTTTCTTTTTCTTTTCCTTTTTTTTCTTCTTTTCTTTTCTTTTTCCTTTTTTGTTCTGTTTTGTTCTTTCTTATTCTTTTTTTGTTTACTTTTCTTTCTTTTTCTTTCTTTCTTTTTCTTTTTCTTTTCCTTTTTTTTCTTCTTTTCTTTTCTTTTTCCTTTTTTGTTCTGTTTTGTTCTTTCTTATTCTTTTTTTGTTTACTTTTCTTTCTTTCTTTTTCTTTTTCTTTTTCTTTTCCTTTTTTTTCTTCTTTTCTTTTCTTTTTCCTTTTTTCCTTTTTTGTTTTTTTGTTTCTTTTTTACCTTTCTCTTTCTTACTTTTTTTTCCTCATGTTTTTCTTTTTTTTTTTGTCCTACTAAAACGACACCCCATGGGGGGGGTGAACTTACTAAAGCGACACCCCCCGGGGGTGTCGTTTTTTTTTTTTACCAGGTGTCTAAAACGACACCTGGTGCGGGTCATTTTGTACTAAGACAACACCCGGTATGTTGCAAGGCAAGCCTCACGACGTACCTTTGACCGAAGGTGTTGTTTTAGTAGATTAGGGGCGTTGTTCGAGCACACCCCTTTTCTTATTCCGAACAATTCCGTAATCGACGTAGCGGTGAAAACTTGCTGGCGGCACGTCGAGCTAAATCAACGTGGTGGAAAGCCGCACGGAGCGGCTTTCGCTACTTTACAAGTCGGGGAGACCAGTCTCACCAGTGTCTTCCCAACGGTAAGCATACCGTCGGTGAAGGCGCGCGTAAAACAGTGCGGTATCCACGTAGGACACCACGTCACCGGTGGGTGGGATTAGTGTGGTGTAGAATAGTGGAAGAATGTATGCATATCTCATAGAACAAATATGGATATGTATATATACATGACTGTGATCGGTGAGACTGCGCCCGAGGGCGCTGTAACCTACTTAGGTTACAGCACCCCCCCCTCACCGATGCACGATACCCATCTGCGGTACCCAGAGTAAGAGAGACAAACGGAGAAAAAAAAAAAAACGAGAGATAGAGAAAAAATATAACGAAAACCAAGGTAGGGAGTGACGAGAAAGAAAAAAAAAAAAGAAAAAAGAAAGAAATAACAAGAGATAAATTGTCACAAAGAAAATCAACGATAGCCCAAAACAAATTCCGCCATTGACCTAAAGGTGTCTCGAGGCAGGCTCTTTGTAAGAACATCAGCATATTGTTTAGCAGTTGGCACCCAGTCAAGAGTAACCTGCTTCTTAAAAAGTGCATCATTGGTAATATAAAAATCTCTTTCAACATGACGTACCCGTTTATTAGCGGAATCGTCACGAGCCACCTTTATGGCCGATTTGCTATCACAGAGCAGGGAACCTACATAATCTTTGCGTAGGACATCCCGCAATAGGTTATGTATCCACAGAACAGACCTCGTGGCGACCCCAAGAGCCATGTATTCCGCTTGACAAGTGGAGGCCGCCACAGTAGCCTGTCTGTGAGAAGCCCACAAAATAGGGCAACCCAGAAAGGTGATTAACACCCCATACGTGCTCTTAGCGAACTCACCGCCCCATGACGTGTTGCAGTAGCACTTGAGTGGCCGATCCATTGTTTCGGGAAACAAATGGAAACTCAGATCCCTTGTGTGTGCGACGTAATTGACAAGATGGTAGGCCGCCTTCCAATGTGCCACACCTGGCTTGGCGGAGAATCGAGACAGCAGATTTACGGAATAAGCTATGTCTGGCCGAGTCCCAACAGCCAGATAGCTCAGAGAACCTATAACAGACAAGAATCTTTTTGAATCAGACGCTTTTCCATGATCATCAGTAGATAAAACAGAATTAGTAGGTAAAGGGGTATGAGCAAGACTCTTTCCATCCCCATGCTCTGACAGCAGTCCCAATGCTCTGACAGCAGTGATTCGATCACCTTTGACTGCCGGAGAATAAAACCCTGCTCCACCCTCCGGACATCGAACCCGACTATGCTATTCAAACCTGTTCAGTTTTTAAGCTGATAAATTTCAGAGCAGAACCAGAACTAACAAGGAATAAAAATTAGATAAGAAAAGAAAGAACAATATGATTTTGACAATAAAAAAAATACCACAAGATTGATTGATTTTCAATAAAGAGATGGCAGAGATTGTTTTTAGATATTGTTTTTTTTAACAAGGAGTAAGACTGAGAAAAATTATTTAAATATATATTTTTTTAAGAGAGTAAGTATTAGTTCTGAGATTTAAACAATAAGAAAGAAATCAGAAAAG